>JADBJO010004644.1:87530-120030 GCA_016801955.1 Conus betulinus
CTTTTTGTCTCTTATATTTATATCTTTTCATTTCATTTCATGCAAATCATAATTCATAAAGGTGACAGGTTTTGTTGCTGCTGCTGTTGTTTCTTTCAACATATTCAGATGCTTTTCCCAGTATTGGTGTGGTCCCTGTAGAGGATGAGGAGCGGATGAAAAATAAGTACGTATACAATTATCTACTGTTATTGAAATAAAAGAAATTGTCTTGTCTAGCCTCATCTGTTTACAATGATTTACCATTTCACTATTTTTGTTTTAGGGTACACCAGTGAAGGACGTCACGCTTCCAGACAATGCCCCCAAGACATTATTGCTTCAGAAACATGCTGACTATATCGCTGCCTATGGCAACAAGAAAGACGACTATGTGAGTCCTTGCTTTCTCTGTGTGTGTGTTTGTGCATGTGCGCGCGCTGCGTGTGGCACGTGTGTGTGTGTTTGTGTCAGTGTATATGTGCATGCACGTGAGTGTGTGTGTGTGTGTGTGTGTGTGTGTGTGTGTGTGTGTGTGTGTGTGCCCATACATGTGTGTGTGTGTGCATACACACAACGTGTGCATACATCTGTACATGTGTGTGTGTGTGTGTGTGTGTGTGTTCGCGCCCGCGTGTGCATGTGTACATGTGTGTGTATGTGTGAGTGTTCAAGTCTATTCTTGTTATTTATATAAATAATTCAGAGCACCAAGCTTGCCATGACAGTGCTGTGTTAATCATAAGAACGTTCAGTGAGTAAAGGACTGTACAAGTTTAGAGAAACTGAGATACCCATTTCAAGGCCACAAAAATCGGCAAAAACTGACCCCAGTTTGTAATACTTGTAAATGTGGTTTTGTCACACACACACACACACACACACACACACACACACACACACACACACACACACACACACACACACACACACACACACACGCATGCATGCACACATGCACGATTTTTATGGCAATTGCAAGTGAATTCAGTTTTCAGTATGGATTAAAAACGTAACTACTGGAACTGTTAAGATATTTGGAGATATTTCCAAAATTAGACCTTGCTCATAGTGTTCAGCATTCTTATGATGGAATTCTGCTTTTAGTAATTGGTATTGATAGCCCCTGTTCTGAAAATGATGGAAAATCATACACAAGTATTTGTTTCTGGACTTACAAGCAGTCTGTTGTATATGAGTGGGAAATTTCATCCAGTTGAGTCATAAACGTTTGTTAAAAAACTACAGAAGTTTGTAAATCTTGTGCCCTTGAGTAGCAGCCCTGTGATGGTTTGTTCATGTCGTGCGCTTTGGTCACACAGGAGTACATCATGACGGAGTACCTGCGTATGAACGGCATGTACTGGGGGCTGACCGCCATGGCTCTCGCTGGCCAGCTGGACCGCATGGACCGTGCCGAGGTCATCGCCTTCGTCAAGGCCTGTCAGACAGAATCCGGGGGCGTGGCCTGCAGCGTAGGTCATGACCCCCACATGCTGTCAACGCTGAGTGCGGTTCAGGTCAGTGTGTGTGTCACCTGTGTGTGTGCAGGTGGAAGTACACCAGAATTAGGTGACCGGTAGGGGTGTGGCGTGGGAAGGAGTATTTCATCATTAGGAGAGGAAAGGTGGAGAGGGGAAGGGGCGGAATCCGATCCAGTGGGAAACGATGTCTCAGAGAAACAGGGTTGGTATTTGAAAATTAGAAAAGTTTTAAACATGCGAAACATTTTTTTCGAGTCTGTGGAAGACAGATCCAGTTGAGAAAAAGATTTAGAAAAAGAATGGAATGTTGGAAATGATCAGGTCATTAAGGAAAAATGAGGCTTTGGACAAAGACGGAAAAAAAAAAAACAAACAAACCAAAGAGAGAAAGCGAACAGAATGATACTGTTGGTGACACAGCTTTTCATGCGTCAGTTGATCTTGAACCTTCTTCAGCAGTTAATACTGTTCATTTCCATTGGTTGAGAGATTTCTGTGCACATGCACAGTCAGTATTTCAGAACATTTTCTGTCATCACAGTTCACAACTTGGACATGTGCATTTTCAGTTCAAGCTGGCTTGAATATAAAGCAGCAAGGACTGGATAATGAAAGATCTGTCCTCCCTTACCAAAAAAAAAAGAAAAAACAAAAGAAAGAAAAATGGAAGAAAAAAAAAAAGAAAAAGCTCAGATATGGTACAAAGGTTTGATATAAACTGTCGTTGATTGCCAGTGTATATGTTGCGCTTTCATTGATTATTTTTCGTTTCAAGTCCACTTCTCTTCTTTTTCATTACATGTTCCACCTGGAGTCTTGGTTTCATTTAAGCTTTGAAAAACCTTTAAGCTGGTTCGGAAGAAGTCTGGAATAAGTATGGAAATTTGTTTGATGAAACCTGGTGAAACCCCTATATATGAACGCATGTATAACATCTTACACACACGTAAAATCCCATCACCAACTTTTGGCAGAGAAGGCCTATTTGCCCGCTGGTGTGGATTATTGGGATACAGGTAGCATGCAGTGAAATAATAAAAATGACAAACTGAGACTTACTGACAGACTGAATAAAATGGGAAACAACTGAGTGTTATGTAAGCAGGCAGCTTTTCTGTCTGCTGTACCCAGGTAGGCAACCCTTTGTCCGAAAGAGAGCATGGATTGTGAAGTACTTAGAGCTTGGTCTCAAACCAAGAACAGGCACTTTAGATGCATATTTGATGATAATGACCCTGGCGCAGCAGAAAACAGTGTTAAAGAGAAGGAATTTCGACTGTTGCTGAGGGAGGTTTACTCCGGGCAGCTTTTTCAGGCATAATCCATTACCAGTCATTCGCTGTGATGAAGAAAAAATGCTGCAGAAGAGAGAACAAAAGAGAACATGAAGTTTGTTTTCTTTTATTCTTGTGTGAGGGGGATCAAAAGGATTATGTGTAAATCTGGGTGAACAGTACCAGTGCACTGCAAGTACTTCTTCTTCTTCAGCGTACGTAGGTTAATACTCCTGCAAACACCCCATGTATAGAGAAGGCAAGGATTAATCCCCTCTGCTCTACAAAGGGAGTGGTGTTTTGTGTGTATGACGGTTTGTTTTTTTTTTCATCCCACCATTAAGGCAGCCATACTCGTAACTTCGGGGAAAGTGCATGTCTATGTGTAACGTGTCATCCATACCAACGGCCAAACTGGCCTTCTCTTCCGAAAGTTGGTGATGGGATTTTATGTGTGCGCAAGATGTTATGCCTGTGTTCATGCACGGAACGTCAGTTTATAGTCTCATTCGAAGGACGGTATGGGAAATGGAGTCAGACCAATGTAACTCTGAGGGAAAAATCCCCCTGTACAGAAACGGCCCGGTGGAGATTCGAACCCCGCAACCCCAAGCTTATGAGTCCGGCGCTCTACCACTGAGCTATGGTCCCACGCACTGCAAGTCAACAATGTTGTGTGTCAGTGTAGACCTCTATAGAGTATTTTGTGTTATACCCCACTCCCTCTTGTCCCAGTTTTTAAATCGTGTGACCTGCCACTGGGTTCCATTGTCTTGTTCATAATCTGGTCAGTTTCAAAGTGGAAATTGAAACAAACTTAAAAGAAAAGATACCATTTCACCAGACAGAAGCGACAAACAGATAACAAGATGAAACATGATGCATTTTGACCTCTTTGGTCTTCTTCAGGTGAGATAAACAAAATTAGGGCGCAGTTCATTCAACGACCGTTTTGCGCCAAATTTTAAAAGATAACTGATCGCTCGCTCTTCGTTTTTTGATGTTCTGAAGGTTGTTTGTCTTGCCTGGTGAAGACCAAGAGGTTGAAACATGTCGTGTTTTGTCTTGTAATTTGTTTGTCCCTTCCATCCGGCAGAATAGTTTTTTTTTTTTTTTCTAAGTTCATAACCTGGTTGTTCTGGCTATAATGAGAACCTGAATGGTATAAAACAGAAATTAATGAATAAAAACAAACAGCAAAATTAATGAATGAATAAGAAAGTGAAACACATGAATGAATAGATACACGTATACATTAACAAATGAGTGAAGAAATAAATAATAAATATTTATGATAAGAACAACAAATGAATCAAAAGTGAACAAGGAGTGCTCAACACACACAGCAGAAAAAAACGCAGGTGGTGTAACAGCTATCCCCAGAAATGTTATGGGTAGACATCTGATAAGATGGTATTACAGTGCTGTTGTGGTAGATTATCCACAGCTCTGCACAAAGTACGGTGCATTGGCACAGGTGTGCGTAAAAAAAACTAGCTCACTCCTGTGCTCATGCTGGCTTCATTTATGCATTCAAACACACACTTCCAAATTATTCTCTCTCCCTTTCTCTCTGTATCTTTTTATGCACACACACACACATACACACACACACACACACGCACGCACACACACACACGCACACACACACGCACATGCACACAACACACACTGAGTGTCTATGTCTGTGAGACTAGGTACAACCAAACACACTGAACTTACAAAGTGCCCCATGTCTGGCAGATACTGACCCTGTACGACGCAGTGGACACACTCAATGTCGACGCCCTGGTGTCCTGGGTGGCGGGTCTGCAGCAGGACGACGGCAGTTTCTGCGGAGATAAATGGGGGTAGGTGCCCCATTTTTTTTCTTTTTCACTGCGTCATCAGCTATACTTTCTCAGTGGCGTTACTCATACACTGCCCCTTCCACTTTCCCTATACTCAGCCACACTGAGGCTCATCCTGTTACTGGCCGGCAAAAAGAGCCATAGGGAACAGTTAGTGGCAGCACATTACGAGGAAGTCCTGGGGCCAGAATAGTTCAGTGGTAGCGCGCCGGAGTCATAATCTTGGTGATCCTGGGGTTGCGAGTTTGAATCTCGGCCGGGCTGTTTCGGTACAGAGGATTTTTCCCTCGGGGGAGTTAACATTGGTTCCGACTCCATTTCCCAGACAGTCCTTCGAATGAGACTATAAACAGAGGTTCCTTGTGTGAACTCACGCGTAACATCTTGCACACACGTAAAATCCCATCACCAACTTTCAGAAGAGAAGGCCAGTTTGGCCGTTGGTATGGATGACACGTTACACACAGCATGCACCCTGAGTGAGAAATGGAAAGAATGAAGGAAATAAGGAAATTGAGTGTGAACAATATTGACTGGATGGCACGGGAAACAACTGAATGAAGCGTCAGCTGGCAGCTCTTCAGTCAGCACTGCCGGGGTAGGCAGCCCATTGTTTAAAACGAGCGTATATGTAGAGGGCTTAGAGCTTGGTCTCTATCCGAGGATAGGCGCTATATAAGTATTCATCATAAGGATAATAAAACCGTCCAGAGGAGGCTCGGCACCGTTCCCAAGTTACTTCTGTCGTATTCAGCTGTGCCTTTGATCCAGCATTCGTTTGACACTGTCTACGTGGCCCCCTTTTTTGGTGATATTGACTGCTTGTTGACATGTTTAACTCATCATAGGTATGAGCCTGGAGAAGACGTCAAAGCTGAAGGCACTATGAGAACAGGGTATGAAGGGACTCAAGAGTTTGAGACTTTGTTTGTAAAGGAATTTTTTTTTTTCTTTTTAAATAACAAACTGATCGATGAGGATGATGCCATAGATGCTTAAAGACTGTGTAACAGGTTGGCGGTTTGTACCTTCTGTCAGTGTGCATCTTGGCATCAACCAGTCCTGAGAGATTCGGACACCTGCAGTGTTTGAGCAACAGGACGTTTGAGCAACAATCTCGGAGATGTATCCGTTCAACAGACAAGATTGAACTGTACGGGTCCCTGTCTTCCAGTCTGACCGTAGAGCATGCTCATTGGTAGGCTGAAGCTGGCTGTGGGGAAAAATATGACATATAATAGTTCCAGCAGGAATCGAACCCACAACTTTACAGTCTACAAGCCTCTGGAGCTAACCACAGCAGCACTATGGCTGGTGGCAGCAGGTTTTAGCCTGTATCAGATCTGCTCACAGGTTTGGCATGTGAGATGAGATTCCCCCCCCCCCCCCCCCACCCCCCCCCTTCCCTTCCCTTCCCTCTACCTGCCCTCTCTTCTTCCCCCTGACATTGCCAGGGATATTGAATTCACAGCTTTCATACTGAGAATGAAATGTTCTAACCACGCAACCACTGCACTCTTCTGGAGAAAAACGACAGCATACTGGGGTGCCATGTGCTGTGCTTGGTATAGCATGCCACTGTTTCGTTCACAATTTTACACTGCTACTCTTTGTGACAAAATGCAACGCTAAGAAATAAAAACATTTTTGTAAAAATGCTTCATAGACTTAGTGGCACCATATACAGAAATCAGTCAGTGTATATCGCAAGACTGTAGACTCATTTGGTCAAAAAAATGTGCAGGTTCAATTAGGAAGAGAAGAAGAAGCATTTGTGTTGATTTGTTTTGTTGTTGGCATTTAGATTGATTGTATGTCAATCAAAATCGTATGAAAATTAGCGAGATTCACGTCTTTTCAATCCGTCTACATGACATTTGCGAAACTGGCAACAACTGGATGGAGCACAGCAGGCAGCTCTCACAGGTGGACAGCCCATCATGTGAAAGATAGCATGAGTTGTAAACCGTTCAGACGATGGTCACAACAGCAACTGGTAGTGAGTCTGGCTTGGTGTATCACATACAACTGCTATGCTTGAATTTGGAATACTAAGCTTGAAACATGAAAATGTTACACTTAGTGCTTTTGATGCCCTGGCAGCCCTGAATATAACATATGCATGTAGTAAATGATACAGCATGGACATGATTCTTCAGATGAGACTGTATCTTATGACAGTGACAGCCAGGGGAGCCTGGCCTTGATGTCTGTAGTTTAGCTGCAATCCCACCTCAGAATAGACTCATGAGACTAGAGGTTGTCTGTTCAATGTTTCAGTACATACAGTGGGCTGAACGTTATGTCCCCTTTCGGCAGTCAGTCTGTTCAGTGATGTTTTACTGCACTATAGTGCACGGAACGCTTTGTTCACTTTTTGTAGTCTGTCTGTTCCAGGGTTTTGAATGCAGTCCAATGCACTGAACACTATGTCCACTTTTTTGCAGTCAATCTGTTCAGTGGTGTTTTGAACGCACCACAGTTCACGGAACGCTATGTCCACTTTTTGCAGTTAGCCTGTTCAGTGATGTTTGAACGCACCACAGTGCACAGAATGCTATGTCCACTTTTTGCAGTCAGTCAGTCTGTGTGTCTGAAGGGATGTATGAATGCAGTGCAGTGCATGGAAGCCTGCACAGTGCCGTCAGGATGGTACAACATGGTGAAGTCAGTATAGCGCCCTGTCACTTTTTTTTTTGTCCACAGGTGAGGTGGACACTCGCTTCTCTTTCTGCGCTGCGGCCTGCCTGTCTCTCTTGGTGAGTTCAGGCGAGTTCTGTTTTTTTTTTTTTTCAGTTGCAGAGTGAGGCGAATGCAGAAGGAAATCTAAACATATCTTAAGATGTGTGTGTAATGACTCTTCCAAACAAAGTGGACAAACAAATCACAAGACAGGTATTTCATTTCAGCTCTGAATATTTGTCTTGCGATTCGTTTCGTCCACTTTTGTTGGCGGAGTTGTTACATACGTTTTTTTAAGATCTATTTTTTCAACCCTGTTCTTTAACTTATAGGAATGAAAAGTAGGGTCTCCCTCAACATGGAAAATAAGGGTCAACCGATAATGGACTGGTCAAGGGGGGGGGGGGGGGGGGCAAGTGGGATAGAACAGAATGGTGGTTACAAGGTTAACCCTTTCAACTCTGTCTGAGTTTGCAGCATGCATAGTCACCCCTGCCTTGACAGATTGGGCTGGTTCTGCTCAAAAGTAAGGGATACTTCGCTTAGCTGCAGATTTCTTGTAAACTGTTTCACAAACACACACACACACACACACGCACACACACACACACACACACACACAACAAAAACACGCACACACATGGTTATTGCCATTTGACTGTATAACAAGGTATTGCCATCTCATGTAATATGATACGCCCACAGGTCTTTTGATGCTTTGATGAACAGTATCATTGTTTAATTATCAAAAAGGAACAGACTGAGTTCTTGATATCAGCTGTAATATTTGGTGATGAAATATTCTACCGAGATCTATGAAACTCATCACTCTTGTGACAAAAATTAATTGTATGCAACGTCATCAAATTCCATGTCATAGTATGTATCACTGGACATATGATGTGTTCACAAACTCGAACATTTTTTTCTCTTTTTTTTATGAAACTGTGTTTGAATGTAAACAGCAGACTCAGTTTTAGACCAGTAGTTTAAAAAAAAACAAAAACTGTAACATGTGTAATCAAAGCCTTTAAGCTGTGTCCAATTTGAGAACTGTATCTTGTGTAATTTTTTAGTAGTGCCAGTTAGAATACATCAGGTCTGTTGCCCAATAGTTCGAATACATCAGGTCTGTCCTCCATCAGTTAGAATACATCAGGTCTGTCCCCCAACAGTTAGAATACATCAGGTCTGTCCCCCAATAGTTAGAATACATCAGGTCTGTCCCCCAACAGTTAGAATACATCAGGTCTGTCCCCCAGCGGGTTAGAATACATCAGGTCTGTCCCCCAATAGTTAGAATACATCAGGTCTGTCCCCCAACGGGTTAGAATACATCAGGTCTATCCCCCAATAGTTATAATACATCAGGTCTGTCCCCCAGCGGGTTAGAATACATCAGGTCTATCCCCAATAGTTAGAATACATCAGGTCTGTCCCCCAGCGGGTTAGAATACATCAGGTCTATCCCCCAATAGTTAGAATACATCAGGTCTGTCCCCCAGCGGGTTAGAATACATCAGGTCTGTCCCCCAATAGTTAGAATACATCAGGTCTGTCCCCCAGCGGGTTAGAATACATCAGGTCTATCCCCCAATAGTTAGAATACATCAGGTCTGTCCCCCAATAGTTAGAATACATCAGGTCTGTCCCCCAGCGGGTTAGAATACATCAGGTCTGTCCCCCAGCGGGTTAGAATACATCAGGTCTGTCCCCCACGGGTTAGAATACATCAGGTCTGTCCCCCAACAGTTAGAATACATCAGGTCTGTCCCCCAACGGGTTAGAATACATCAGGTCTGTCCCCCAACGGGTTAGAATACATCAGGTCTGTCCCCAACAGTTAGAATACATGCGGTCTGTAGCCCTGCATTTGAGCACATCAGGTAATGTCAGGAGTATATACTTCAAGAGAAGATTAAAACCATAACAACTTTTATTCCTTATTTGAATTTCTGTATGAAGGGATTATATGCTGCAAGACAAAGCAGTAGTAATTGATGCCTACTTTGTCTGAAGGGCCGCTGGAGGCGATCAAAGTGGACAAGGCGGTGGACTTTGTTCTCAGCTGTATGAACTTTGACGGCGGCTTCGGCTGTCGGCCCGGCAGTGAATCCCACAGTGGACAGGTTGGCATTGCATGTCTGCCCCCTTCGGTTTTTTTCCCCCCCTCCTCTCCTCTCCCCTTTCTTCTTTTTCTTTCCCTCTTCTCTCTCTCTCTCCTCTCTTCTTTATCCTGTTGTGTTTAACCCTGCAGAAGGATAGCTTCAAGTGCCTGTGCACTGTGTCAAGAAAGAGGCGTTCTGTACACACCTGAGTTGTTTGATCCTGTGGCGTAGCGGGTTACATGACTAGGTATGATCGTAGGTAAAGCACTTGTTGTTGGTGAGAGGAGGAATTTGTGTGCGCACCTTTCTTTCTCTGCAAGCGTCAGGGTCAGCTTATTTTTTAATTAGATGCTTGTCATAGAAAAAAAAAAATTAAAAAAAAAAGAATCTCTCTCTGGAACAAGCCTCTGCTCAGCAAACCTGGCACCATCTTTAGAAAATGGTTGGGAGGAGGTGGGGGGGGGGGGGGGAGCGATGGGGGTGGGGGTAAGTGGGGGACGGGAGGGAGGGGCTAGAGAAAGTGAGGGGGGATAATCTGAAAGGTGAGGAACAAGGAGAGGAGGGGTGTGAGGAGGGGGATGATCCGTTTTAACAGCCTGGATATTTGCTTCATGTAAGATGAGTGTGAACTTGACTTTTTTTGCAGGGATTGACAACATTTGCAAAGTTCAGTTTGAAAGTTTGTGTGTGAGAAATCAACTGCTGACTGCCCACTGCTCTACTGCTAATTGTCAGATCTGCTGATGTCTCTACTGCTGTGTGTGTGTGTCTCAGATCTACTGCTGTGTGTGTGTCAGATCTACTGCTATGTGTCTGTGTCTTAGATCTACTGCTGTGCGTGTGTGTGTCTCAAGTCTACTGCTGTGTGCGTGTCTCAGATCTACTGCTGTGTGGGATTGCTGGCCATCACAGGCCACCTGCACAAAGTGAACGCGGACCAGCTGGGGTGGTGGCTGTGTGAACGGCAGTTGCCTTCCGGGGGACTGAACGGTAAACTATGTTGCTTTGTTTTTCCTAGCGGACTTCTTTATCCCAATGCCACAGTGGCCTGAAAGGGTTCTGTGTGGCTGGCTGGGCCAGTGTAGAAATGACAATTGACTGTCTGTTTCAGCATGTCTGTGGACAACGGGGAATGCTTGGCGTTGCCCGTCTCCTCTCCACACATCCAGATGTATGCTAGATGTTTTCAAGTGTTGGTAACCCACTGATCACTTGACAGGGAGGACGGGATATTCAGTGGGTGTGTCTGATCGTCGGTGTGCTGCTGCACAGAAAGTGGGTTCAGCCACAAACAGGTCTGGTGTCAGGTTGACGTAGGCACACTTTGCCGCCATAGGCTGCCGGTCAGACTCATGACTCGCAAACTGCGAGTCCTGTGTTCTGTTCACAGCACCGGAACACCTGTCAATTCATCATTGTCAGAGCTGAAGACTGGCTTGTGGACAACAGTTTGCCAATCATCTGATGTCTGGCCTTTTTGAGACGACATGCCTGAAATGAAGATTGATCTGTTTTACAGTTTGTTCAAAATGGGTGTGGGTTTTTTTTATGGTATGGTTTGTTTTCTGCATCAAGCAAAAAGCTTTATACTGCAGTGTGTCATATTCAGTCAACACTTGTAACGAAAAATGGCAAAACCCGTACATTGCTCAGACACTTCACCTCAGTGAGAAGCAGTAACGCACAAACATATATGTCGTGGTCTTTGAATTTCCAAAAAGAGGTGAAAGCTTAAATGGAAAATCCAGTTTTGAAGGGCATTTTTTGAGTATTTTTGAAAGAATCTGATCTTTTGAATTTAACTTTGAACAAACATGGAACCAAAAGATAGCCGTGACAGCCCTGATACAGCCCCCTGGGTTGTCTGGGCTATAAAACAACATAAATTGAATGCAGCTGGTCGTGTTGTATGTTGTACAGGTCGGCCAGAGAAATTGCCGGACGTGTGTTACTCCTGGTGGGTGCTGGCTTCCATGGCTGTCATAAGACGTCTCCACTGGATTGACAAGGTTCCTATTTATTCATTTTTGTTTCCCTTTTTTTTTTTTTTTTTTTAAATTCCGTTAATGGTTTTACAACCACACCGCTCTTTCCTGCTGTCCGTACAGATGAAACCCCAGAAGGTTTATTCATAGCAATAACACCACAGTCCACAGGGAGCGATCAGTAGCAAGTCCTCATGAGGCCACCCATCGGAGGAGACGACGCATTTCTGCCAGTTCAGTATGGTAGCTTTCGGTGGTGCCTGTTCTGATCAAATGTACCAAGGGCATTACCTGCCAGGTGTCCCTCTGATGATATCAGTTTGCTTAATCCTGGGCCCAGTGTCAGTGAGCACCCCAGCTGGAGGGCATCGCCACACCCAGTCATGATATGGTACCAGCACCTCTGACAGGAATCGTGGGTTGCCTGTGGACTTGACGTTGACTGCTCCCTTTGGATCGTCAGTGCCGGGGCTGTGGCAGGTCGGGCCGGGCCAGGCTGTGGCTGTACACGAGGGGAGTCAAAGTGAGCGGCATGTGTGCAGTGTCACCAAGAGGCACAGAAGATGGGGCACCCAAAAAGCATGGAAAAAAAAAAAAAGAAAAAAAGATTTTTGACAGGACTTTACCACTGGTGTGAACACAAGAGAGAGGAATTGACAGTGAAGTCAGCATGAAATCAAGACAGGATGAAAATTAAAAAAAAAAGAAAACCTAGTGGAATTTGAGACTTTGGCTGCGGTTTTTTTTTTTTTTTTTTTTTTTGAGATGATCAGCAAGGATGATGAGGAAGATGGAGCTGTGCAGTTCCGGCTGTAGTTGGACGGCCATGGTGGCGCCCTCCAGAGGGGCAGCTCATTCATGCCAGCTCCACAAACAAAGCAGTTATTGTCATCAATAGGGTGCTTAGTAGGTGGTGTCCTGTGTATGTTGGATCAGAACAGTACCACAGAACACCACCGAAGTGACTGTGTGTGAACACAGTGCAAGCTTCCAAGGGTGGTGCAGGGTTGCTCCTGATTGGCTGGTTTGGCGGTCGAGGACAATGCTTCTCTAGGTCCCACTGGCACCTTAGAGTTTATCTTTTTCTTGCCCCACTCACTCTGCAAACATTCTTCTTAGACAAGTGCTCTGTTGCGCGCATGCCAGAAGTTCTAAAGAAGTTCTTGAGAGGTAGTTGCTCTTTTGGACTCTAACCATAGGTGGTATCTTGGTATGCTTTGACGACTATTGCTAACTTTCGCACTTGAAATCATGTCAGGCTGCATCTGCTTTGTCAACAAAGTGGCAGCTTGTTGAAACTGTAGTGATGACAACAGACACTGATTTAAAAAAGAAAAAAATTTTTAAATGAAAAACCTGGGAAGAAGGCTTGAATTTGAGCCAAAGTTTGCTGGTGAACAAGGTTTGAAAGTAATGTGTCGGAAGAATCCACTAAATATACTGTAGACCTACTGCATGGTGGCAGATGAAAATGATGTGCAGTGCATGACCTTGCTGATGAATTACATCAGAATGTATGAAGAGATTACGGCCCAGCATGCTGAACCAAAGGGACATCACCCAGTCTCTTGTCCTGACTGGGTTATTCCCTTGGCAAGATCTCAAAGTTCTGACAGCACAGCCTCAAAACAGTCGTTGCTCAGAATTTTTGTTACGCCTGTTTTGAAATGGGCTTTTCAAAAAAATATATATATATTTTCCAAATTGATTGAGTTGAGAAATTACATATGCACAAAAAAGGACAGTGTGCAGATTTCAGCATATATATATATATATATATATATATATATATATATATAATTTTGTTTTCTCTGACATGACTTAGGTATGGTTAAATACACGCAGCAGTTTTATGGATATAGATTTTTTTCTTTTAAATGACTTCACTATGAGTACACCTAGTTTTACTTTTAGGTCATTTTTTTTTTTTTTTTGTAGGTTGCAGCATTTGATTTTAGCTTTTGATAAGTAGTCTTGGCATTTTAAGTGTGTTTGAAGTTTCATTTCTAACATCTTTAGTAGTCTTTTGGCATTTTAAGTGTGTTTGAAGTTTCATTTCTAATGTCTTTAGTAGTCTTGGCATTTTAAGTGCGCTTGTAGTTCATTCCTGACATCTTCAGTAGTCTTGGCATTTTAAGTGTGTTTGAAGTTTCATTTCTTACGTCTTCAGTAGTCTTGGCATTTTAGTGTATTTGAAGTTCCATTTCTAACGTCTTTACAGCCCTTCAGATGTGGCCTTTGTGGTCAGATGAGCTATAAGCATTATGATGTGACTTGCAGTAGCATGAATCTGTTGTTGCAATCCAGCCTGGCTCAGGCTGACAGCAGCGTGAGGGTTGTGAGAGTGTGTGCTGTCTGCCCACAGGACAAATTGCAGGCATTCATGTTGGCCTGCCAGGATGAGGAGACAGGGGGATTCGCTGACAGACCTGGTGACATGGTGAGTGCTCTTCTGTGTGTGTGTGTGTGTGTGTGTGTGTGTGCGTGTGCTCTTGTGTGTGTGTGTGTGTGTGTGTGTGTGTGTGTGTGTGTGTGTGTGTGTGGTGTGTTCTTGTCTGTGTGTGTGTGTGTGTGTGCTCTGTGTGTGTGTGTGTGTGTGTGTGTGTGTGTGTGTGTGTGCACTCTTGTGAGTGTGTGTGTGTTGTGTGTGTGTGTATGCTCTTCTGTGTGTGTGTGTGTGTGTGTGTGTGTGTGTGTTTTTCTCTACGTGTGTTGTGTGTGTGTGTGTGTGTGTGTGTCTATCTGGGTGGGTGCGTTTCTTATGGATATGGAGATAAGGTGAATTCTCCGCTTTGTTCTGTGTGTGTGTGTGTGTGTGTTTCTGTTGGACCTGGAGACATGGTGAGTTGTCTGTGCTCTGCGTGTGTGTGTATGTGTGTGTGTGTGTGTGTGATAATGAGTGTGTGTATGTGTGTGTGTGTGTGTGTGATAATGAGTGTGTGTATGTGTGTGTCCAGCTTTTAACAGGGAATGTAAAACTGGCTCATCTACACCTGCCATTAATGCTAACAAGATTGGTGTTTACTGGATCTTACTTACACTCTCTTTGTTTCAGGTGGACCCTTTCCACACCCTGTTTGGCCTGGCAGGGCTGTCTCTACTGGGTGACCCTGCGGTGCAGCCTGTCAACCCCGGTGTACTGCATGCCTGAAAGCGTGATCCGCCGTCTCCACCTGTCCACGCTGGAGGAAGGAGACAGTGTGTGACGACACCGCACACGACAACAGGGGGACGTGACTGGAGTTGTGTGTGACGACACCGCACACGACAACAGGGGACGTGACTGGAGTTGTGTGTGATGACACCGCACACGACAACAGAGGACGTGACCGGAGTTGTGCTGCTTTGACAGTTTGTTGTGGCGGACGAGTTGGGCATCACAGGTGTTTTTTTTTTTTTTTTTTAATCTTGTGGCTCAGAGTGTGGGAGCTGTGGAACCTGACAGCGAAGGGATCTTGTGTCGGCCTAGTCACATATGCAAAACAGTCGAGAATGCCCTTCAGGGCGGTATGTTCCAGACACAGCAAGACAAAGTGTGATAAAATCTCTGATACCCAACCAGCAAGATCCACTTGAGACTGGTCACCTTACTTCAAAAGACGGTAGTTGGCATCCAGCTGCAATTCATCAGCCATGGTGTCCTGTATGTATGGTGCTGTGCAAATGAAAAGAAACTAGTCTTGTCTTTCGGATCAGGGTGACAAATCTTCCAGCTTTCCCACTAGGCTGGTGTGGATGCGAAGCAAGTGACATTCTCAGCCTCATCGTTATTACATCCTTAGCTGCCAGTTCTCTGGACTTTTCCTGTGATTTCCCAAACTTTGACAATTACTGTAAGGCGGGGGGGGGGGGGGGGGGGGGGGGGGGGGGGATTCAGATTTTCAAAATTTTGTTTAAAACCACGGCGTCTGAAGGGTCATTTTTTTTAACAGAGATGATGAAATATGCAGCTCAAAGCCCACATGATGTTTCATGAATGTAAAATGCATTTTTGTTCTTAAATCCCACATTTGTCACCAGAAACATAAGGGGGTTGGAATGCTTTCGGTCAAAAGCTGAGCTGCCCCCTTTTCACTCCATCCACCCCCATTTATCACTGGTTTCCCGAATTTTGACTTCAGAAGGTTGGCAGATTATGTTACACATCACCTTACAGACGAGAAGGTAAACCATGGTTGTGTGTTCAGCATGTGTTTACCACAGAAAAAAAGAAAGCAAAAGAAGGGAATTGTCCAAGCAAAATCCAGTAAAAAGATAAGCAGACAGCAGAATCCATTTCACTTGATAGGTCGGACATGAACAAACCCGCCGTGCCTCTCTCCAGCCAGAAATGTTCGAACAGCGAGTGCGACTGCCCACCATCCATGCAGCTTTTTCAATCAAAAGTTGAAGGCCATTTCAAGACCGCCATTTCGTTTTCAAAATTCAAGGTCAGTAGAGTTGACGTTAGTTTTCAGAAATACTGCTACACACACCATGTCAAGAACTGTGCCACTTCAAGAACAGGCTGATGACAATGGGAATGCTGATTAGCATTATGGTAGAAAGTCGCTGTGATTAGATTAGGACCGCTCAACAATTCCTCTTTAATACAAGCAGTGATCTCTGTTTAGGCTTACCTTGATCTTTGACCTCGAACATTTCTGTGCGTGTGTGTGTGTGTGTGTGTGTGTTTACAGGATGTAATGTTATGCATGTTAATGTGTATGTTTATTGACATAAATGATCATTCTCAGGCCATTGTAAGAGTGTGTGTTTGTTTTGTGTGTGTGTGTGTGTGTGTGTGTGTGTGTGTGTATAGCAACAATTAAGTTGCTTAAGTGTCCACATTATGTTTGTTTCCTTAAACGAAACTCTGATCAACATCAACATGCACATATACTGCTCACGTTTGTCCGCAGAGGAATCTTTAGTTGAAGACAAGGGCAATAACCCCTGACTGCCTATCGGTTGCAGGAGGGGAAGGGACGGAACTGCTGCGCGGTTTGTTTAAAAAGCGCAGCGCACTTCTGCTGACAGTTTTCTCACGCTTACCTGCCACAAGCTTGCCTCCCCCTTCGCGTAATGTGATACTAGCTGTCTGGCTAATAGTGTGATGAAAACAGGATGCTGTGTTTCTTCATTAATACTTTGCGCCAGAATGCAACGAAACTGTGGTTGATTGATGTCACTGTATTGTGGGGTTCTCTGACTGACAGAACAAACACCAAACATGAATGGGTCTTCTTTCATACGCATTGCTGACAAGCACCACAAAAGATTTGCCAACAAAAAAACAATTGAAACAGACTAACTAACGAACACACAAAGTGAAATGAAATCACAACTCCGTGGAGAGCATGCATTCCTGAAGCTATCACGCTCAACCTCGATCATATTGGACACGCATATCTTTCCTTTTAAACTGACAGAAAATTATTAGTTGTGGGACTCCTAACTGACAGCCGGTACTGGGCCTGAATAAACAGTGTCCGCTCTGGTCAGCATCACTGGGAACACGGGGCGGTTTCCCTACCACGGCCTAGGCATGTTTTGCTTGTTTATCTGCAAGCTCTACGTGCTTGTGAAGCATGCCGAAACTGATTTTATCACAGCCACACCGTGCTTTTAGTAAAGCAAGATTTTAGCATGCCACACATGCAGATGTCAGTTATATAACAATGAAATGCTTCCTACCTGACCTTGTTCTTTCACCCGTTCGAATCATTTGAAACTGATGTCACATATACACACTCCCATGCAAAATGTTGCCACATTTTCATCTTCATGGTGAGCCTACTCACGACTGGGGGGAGAGAGAGGGAGAGGGAGAGCGTCCACACACACACGCACGCGCTCACACATATTAACAGAAACCCACACACCACACACAGCAGTATATATAAACTGATGGATAACACACACACACACACACACACACAGAGCGAGAGAGAGACAGAGAAAGAGGGATCACTAGATACTACAGCTTACTCTATCATGGAAACATGCTAGGCTACTCACTTGCACACTCTTACTCTTATGTATGCACACAGAGAGAGAGAGAGAGAGAGCAACAACAACAGCAACAACAACACACACATGTACACACGTACACACACACAAACGCACGCATGCACGTGACAGAGACGGAGAGAGAGAGAGAGAGATCACTAGATATTACAGCTTACTCTATCATTAAACACGCTTGGGTACTCAGCTATCATTAAAACACACATGGGTACTCACTTGCACACTCTTACTCTTATGTATGCACAGAAAAAGAGAGAGAGAGTGAGGAGAGAGAGAGAGACCAACTACAACGACGACAACAGCAACACACACACACACACACACACACGTACGCACGCACGCACGCACGCACGAGAGACAGAGAGAGAAGGAAAATCGGCGCTTGGTGGAGTGTGCAAGTCTCAGCACTGCACCACACAAGTCAAGTCACTGTCCCGGCAAGTGATGAACAACACCCACGAAAAAAAAAACACACACAAAAAAACTTAAGAACACGTTATGAACCGAAGTTACATCAAAAGCACAAAGAAGAATCACAACACACAAATCACTCACAGAGTTAATTATATCCAGTTATGGAATGTGGAAGAATAATAACGCATTAACCACAAGGGAAAACTTCACCACAAAAAAACACGCAGTACTCAGTCTGCAGCTGATAAACAACGCCAACGCTTATCAAAGCGGTGAAGGTCATGCACAGGTTCAACGCTGGGGCACAAGGAAACTAAACAGACCGATTTTCATCTAGGCCCGACTGCCGTGCACGCTGACAAAGAGTAGGTGAAGAGCAGTATAAAAAACATCAGATAAATATTGATGAAAAGAAGGGCATTTCCATCAAGAAAACTCAGTCAGGTAGCCTTGACTTGTTAAATATCCAATGTTGGACATCAGTTCTCTTCAAAACTGACCAGGAGTTCTGTTCAAAGCTGACCTGGAGTTCAAAGCTGACCTGGAGTTCTGTTCAAAGCTGACCAGGAGTTCTGTTCAAAACTGACCAGGAGTTCTGTTCAAAACTGACCAGGAGTTCATTCATGTCTGCCATTTGCCTGTAGGTCAGCATCAACTCTGGAGTGAGGTTGGGGGGGTGGGGGTTCAGACACACACACACACACTACAGTGAAAGCTGTCATAAGGACCTCAAGAGATCCCTGAATCTGTAGAGTGAGGTCTTTTGTAGGAGCTAAATTTTCTCCTTGGCTGAAAGCTTTGTGTGCGCATAACTCTACACTGTCAAGATCTGGACCAAAGACCGTGTCAGAGCACCTGTGGGATGCTGTTTCAGCAAGAGGCGCCACGCCTCTCTGCGTAATTCACAGAAAATGTAACCAAGGTGAAATATGTGGAGATCCTGGAAGGTTACCTCATGCCAACAGCCCACATCACGTACCCACACAGGTGGATCACACAACAGGACAATTACCCAAGGCACACAGCACCAACACACCAAGGACTGGTTCAATGGTCAAAACCTTTAGGGTCCTGGACTGGTCCAGCTATTCACTCACCACAGCTGAATCGGATGACAATGTTGGGGCCTTTTTGAAAACCCATCTGGTACAGACAGGAATATGGGGGATGAAAGAACTGAAGAGAGAGGCTGAGAGATCTGGGACACCCTCGAGGATAAATAACTACAAACCTGGAGGGGAACATGCAAAGACAGATTCAAGCCTGGAGAGGAAATGGGAGATGAGATCATTTAGAAAGTATGATCAGAACAAAGGAGAAAGATTTGTTTTTACTGTTAACCTTCGCTTGCTGCACATCGCCTTAAATTTTATGAGTCATACATTGGAGCCCTGGAGACCCATGTGTTTATTGTGTAAGAATAAAACCTTGCATTACTTCCCCAGAAGAGAAGAAAGTTCCTATGTCCATTCTATTTCTAGCTCAGCTATTTCTAACTGACCATACATTGCCACCTGGAAACATGAATTTTCTTCATTTTGAGATTTTTGGTATACCATAAGAACGGGGCAAGGGGCATAACATAGCCAAGTTCCAAACACATTATCCTAAAAATAAATAAGCTGTAATCAAAATACTCGTATCATAACTCAGCTCGCAGTGTTATCTTGTGGGGATAATAATCAGTCTTTTTCGTCTCCTTTCAGATTTTATTTTCAGATTTATGGCAGTGGATAAGATAAGATATTATTGCTTATAGCCCAGCCGACCGCAAAGGGCCATATCAGGGCTCTCACCCCCTTAAAATCAACTCACAAATCATTCATTCACACAATTCTTTAAAATACATCTAAAAACCCATCCGAAGTTTGTTAAAAAAACTTTCCCACTGTAAAATCTCAGATCCTATGAAAAATGTTAATCTCTTACAAGAACTCAAAGATCGCGTCAGGCGGAACGTCTCTGAACAAGGTTTACATGGAATCTGCTGTAAAATGTTTGTGTCTCACATCATGCAAGTCCCAACACTCTAAAAGAACATGTTTCATTGTGAGTAGCACATGACATGGAATGCACCATGGAGCTTCTTCACTCTTTAAAAGGTATGAATAGGTAAAACATGAATGGCCGGTGTGCAGCCGGCACAGAACTGTTTCTTCTTTACGACCACCAGACATAGATGAGGGGAACTCCTTTAGGTTTGGACAGATCTGAAAGAGTTTGTTATCCGTCTGTGTATTCCAAACCTCCTGCCAGAGGTCTCTGACATTATTAATTTTTGGTTTCAGATCTGAGCAGGGGTTATATATATATATATATCGGCAGTGGTATTTCTGGGCAGTGACATGGTCCTATCAGGACTATCACCACACACAGCACCAGTGTAGGCCATGTCCACATCATTCACAAACCTGCAAGTTCTATCCACTGATATGCTTCAGGTGGATAACACTAAGCCACGCTAAGACTGCCTTCTATTTTGCCCAGTTTTGCAGCAAAAAAAAAAAAAAAAAAAAAAGGAATACACTGAGTAAAAAACGAAACAAACCAAGAGTTCCAAGTGAAATACATAACAAAACCGGAGTGACAGACACTGCTTGCTGGTCACAGACTGTTCATTTTAACTGGTTTTACATTTCGTCCACCTGGTCATCACTTAATGAAACAAAAACTAGAATGCTATCCATCATAATTCTTTTTTTTTTCATAATTCTTTTTTTTCAAAGTGCAAAGACTTTCTAAAACAGAGACCAGTGAATAAGTCACTGCCGGGAAACATAACTGCCGTAACTCAAATTTTTTGCATTTTTGAGATTTTTGGTATACTGTAAGAGCGGGCCAAGGGGCATAATGTAGCCAAGCCTCAATCACATTTTCAAAAAAATAAAGGCTGTAATCAAAATACTCGTAACTCAGTTCACAGTATACCTTGTGGGGATAATGATCAGTTTTCCTTTGTCTCCTTTAAAATTTCATTTTCAGACTTGCGGCAGTTGTATTTCCAGGCTTTGCAAGTCTTAAAGGAAAGGAAAAAAAAAAAAAAAACACAGTAGCTATGAAACTGGGCAGACAAAATGACAAGAAACAAGAGTTCAAGGCAGTAACAGGAAAAGACCATGGTACAAACAGAATTTCCAGACAGCAGAGATACAGAGAAACCAGTTTTTTTTTTCAAGGATCTTTAATTTCAGGTTTCAATGTGCACACAATGAAACACGTCATACACACTGAACAAAGCGCTGACTTCATGAACCTCATGTGAAACAATACACTGACGCAGCACAAACGGCATAAATGAACGGATCACATAAAGTCATTACAATTTTACATACACCCTTTAAAAGCCACACTGCCCCTTACTCGCTGAAATACAGTGTTTAAAAGCTTTGACATAACGGCTCTTCATGTCCACCATGGTGCCAGTGACAGCTGGAATAGGAGATGCACAAGGCAGGTCAAAATCGACTGGAATAAATGTTTATATCCCAGTCTCATCTGGAACAGAAAAATACAAATATCCACTGTCTGCTTCTTGCAGTTAACCCCCTTGACAAAACACAGCTGTGTGAAAGCTCAGTGGCCTGTGTTACGTTTGGCCAGCCAAAAGAAAGGGATGGCAGAAAAACAAGAAAAGAAAAGAAATGACAGATATGGTAGTAAAAAAAGAAGTCATGTTCTATTACAACTAGAAACCCACCACATTGTACGCCATTCTCACTGCCACTTCACCGGCACGGCTGTTCTCTGCTCGTAGAACGAGCGAACTAGAAACTACATCATAATTATGAACTATCAGCCTACTCGATCAAATCATTATGAACTACAAGCCAAAACAAAAGCACAGCTGTGGTATCTATCATAAGTACTCATAAACAAAATTTAGTATCACACTCTTTTATTTAGATCAACAGTGTGCAGTGAAGTGTTTGGAGTGATCAGCTCAGCTGCAAAGTTGACGGCTCCCAAGTTCGAACCCCTTGCAGGGGTGGATTTTTCAGATGTCAAATGTCCTCTTTCAAGCTGATTTTCCCTTACTCTTTCAGGTTTTTTTTTTTTTTCTTTTTCTTTCAGTTCATTTTTCTTTTCTTTTTTTTTTTTTGCTGCTGGAATTCTTCAGAATGCTATTCTCCCTCCCTGGTCTTTTTTTTTTTCTTCTACTGACAAAATCTGAATGAAAACTTGTTGAAAATAATTGAAGCAACAAATCGAGTTTCCTATGTTAAACAGGTGCTCTTGAGCACTGCAGGTTTCCCCCAACCCCACCCCCAACCTTCCACACCTCTCTACGGCAGTTGTAATAATTTTTTCCCTTTTTTTTTTAAATCTCTTCAGGAAACTGCAATGCCTGATTCTTTTTTCATCTCGAACTTAGGGCAGGGGAGACCATCCCAACCAGACCGGTCTCGGGGGAGGCCACAGGCGTCGGGGGGGGGGGGGGGTACCACAAGGGGGGATACCACCAGATATAAGGTTGGCTGCAATACAAGTCCGGCTTGCCCTGTCATAAAAAAGCGGTCCCGGACCAACCAGCAATGTTCCTAGCGGGACGGGGCAGGATAACAGGTGGTGCTGTTATCACCACTGAAGTACCCTGTACATCCTATGACAAGCATCATGCGATCAAGAGCTGTGCTGTAAACTTTCTGCCCTGGGAATGACGTCCCAGTGAACAAACCATCCCCCTGTGTGGCTTATAGGGTAGGACTACTTGGTCTTGAGCTGAGGGAGAAGCCCCCCCCCCCCCCCCCCCCCCCCCCCCCCTTTGATCTAGCCTGTCAAAGTGCAGTTTCTGAGATATGATCCGACACAGAAGAAGAAGATGATCTTGAAAACTACTCGGTCCAGCAAGCAGTAAATGGGACAGAGCATAAAAGGCTACCTGATTCAGTTCAGGGGGAGGTTATGGTGGCAGAAGGCGGCATGGGCTCCATAGCTCATAACATCTTGTTCTAAACATAAGTCTCTAACACAGGAACAATTCACTGCCCCTGCCACCACTGGGTGATGGGACTTTAACCTTTGACCTTCAGGCATGGAACTTTTAACCTCTGACATTCAGGAATTCCAACTTCATGGAGATTAAAACAAACAAAAGTTACGACAGCAATGGGGAGTGCCCGGTGGAATGGAAGGTGTGAAAAACGATAGGCAGCACTCTTGAGTGTACATTTCCCATCACAAAACAGATTTTCTGCCTTCAAATATATTTTCAACAAATTTTCTTCAGATGTTGTATTATTGGTGGGGAAAAAAAAAAGGACTGCATTCTGAGAATTTCCTGCAGCAAAACAGAGGAAATCAGTAACCTCAAAACTAAATTAGAAAAAAAAAAAATCATTTTTGTGACTAATATTTGAAGGTAATCAAGATCCTAAATATATTCCAAGTTTATTCACTACCAGAGAGAGTCACATATCCCAGCCAAGCCCACACATTACGTAAACAGAAATATACATAATTCATTTGCAATAGTCTCAACAAAGGCATGTCAATCATACATGCCCTAAATGAACAAAAGGGAATGGGTGCTTCCACACCCATAGGTAACAACACACACACACACACACACACACACACACACACACACACATATTCTATACCTCTGCACATTCATAGGAGCTTCAAAATTGCGCATGCACAGTTCTCACCGTTGTAAGATTTAAGACTAACAATCACTCATAATTCTGTGACAGCATTCACACAGACTGGTGCCAAAAGACTCAATCTGAAAAAACAACATTGACCTTTCAACCCCAGTTTGTGGCCTGAAGAATGTAACTGCCACACAAACCAGGCTTTCACCTCAGTCAGAACAAACATAAAACACAGTTATAAGAAATGCTCATTGTATGCACAAGACCAACAAGTGAATTTTCACAATCCATAAGTCTTCTTCAGATGGTTTCAAAGGGGAATAACTGCAGGCAAAAATTAAAACAAGAGCAAAAAAACAATTTCACTGGGCTACTAAACGAAGGAACAAACAACAAAGCAAACAAACATCTTTCGACTTTGTTGAGTCTTCTTCAGGCTGGACAAAGAACATTCAAAACAATGAAAACATAGAACGAAGAGTCACTCAACTCTTCCATATATGGGTGTGAAATTTGTGAGAAACAACTGAAATTACGGAATGGAACTGAAGGAGGAAAAGGGTTGAACTTGAAGGGGAGAAGAACGCTTGAAATAATACCAGATCGAAATGCACTGTGTTTATTTCATGATTTGTTTGTTCCTTCGTTTGGCGGCCCAGTGATTTTGTTTTCACTCTTTTGCAGACATGACAAACACCACTGTAAACAAACATCAGAAACTGACACCACTGTAAACAGACATCAGAAACTGACACCACTGGAAACAGACATCTCAACTGACACCACTGTAAACAGACATCTCAAACAGACCCCACTGTTAACAGACATCTCAAACTGACACCACTATAAACAGACATCTCAAACTGACACCACTGTAAACAGACATCTCAAACTGACACCACTGTAAACAGACAGCACAAATTAAGACCACTGTAACAGACACCACAAACTGACCCACTGTAAACAGACATCTCAAATTGACACCACTGTAAACAGACATCTCAAACTGACACCAATGCAAACAGACAGCACAAATTAAGACCACTGTACACAGACATCTCAAACTGATGCCACTGTAAACAGACATCAGAAACTGACACCACTGGAAACAGACATCTCAAACCGACACGGTTGTAAACAGACAGCACAAATTAAGACCACTGTAAACAGACATCTCAAATTGACACCACTGTAAACAGACATCACAAATTAACACAAACAAATCGCTGCCCGGAAATACACTGCCTTACTCGAATCTTTTACATTTTTGAAATCTTAAGTGTGCTAATAAAGCGCACTAAGGGACACAACGAAGCCAAGCCCCAATCACATTATCCTAAAAATAAACATGCTGTAATCAAAATATTTGTACCACAATTCAGCTCACATTATTTCTTGTGGAGACAGTAATCTTTTTTTTTTTTTTTTTTTCCCGTCTCCTGTAAAATTTGATTTTCAGACTTTCGGCAGTTGTATTTCTGGGCGGCGAAATACTCCCTGCAAAGGCTGACATCAGAAGGCTACTTTAGTCTCAACCAGAACAGTAGGAACATTTTTTTAAAAGATGGGTTTATGCCCGTTTTTGGATGACTGAGTGAACAACAGCAGCAACTAGTAAACGCAGAGGCCTTGCCAAGGTGTATTCACTCTTTTCCAGATATAACAAACATGACTGTAAACAAACATCACAAACCGACACAAACAGATACTCTCCAAGATGGCTGACAGCAGGACGCTTTGTCAGTCTCCACCAGAAAAAGTATGAACGTTCCCCAAAAAGACTGTTAAAATGCCCGTTTTGGGATGCCTGCATGAACAACAGCAGTAGCTATATATATATATATATATATGCAGAAGTCTTGCCACAGTGGAAAATGCCTACCGTCTTTACAGACTGCGAATTTTTTTGCAGAATACATCAGAACAATATTGAATCATGGATGTTGTGAAGTGTGTGTGCTGTGATTTAAAAGAATCTTGGTGTGAAACAGCGGTGGTAAACCAGCTCTGATATGACCCCTGGCAGTCAGCTGGGCTACAAACAACAAGGTATACTGAAGAGGAAAATTCAGTCTCGTTTTAACACGGCGAAGGAATGTAAGAGACACTCACTGAAACATTTGTGTCAAAGGTGTATTTCACTTCTTCTTCTTCTTCTGCGTACGCAGGCTGATACTCCTGCAGACACTCCCTATATGGACAGACAGTATTAATCCCATCTACCCAACAAAGGGAGTGGAGTTTTTGTGTGTATGACCGTTTTTTTGTTTTTTTTTAATCCTGCCATTAAGGCACCCATACTCCATCTTCAGGGAAGGTGTATATAACAAAATTTATTTTACCAAGCACCTGTATGTCTACTTTCCAAATGGAGGAAGAGAGAGAGGGGGGGGGGGGGGGGAGGGAGGGGGGTAAAGGGTATCAAATGGAGCAGCATACAGTTATTCTATGCAAGTGGTGTTAAAAATACAATAAAAATCATCATCATAAAAAAAAAAAAAAAAAAAAAAATTCCACTCTGACACATGCTTCTGGTATGAAGGTGTCAAACATACAGTTCATACCTCTAAAGTGAAGAAGAAAACGGAAAACACAACTGATCAAATGATAAAAAATTTTTTTTTTTTTTTCAATTTAGACCCCCCCCCCCCCCCAAAAAAACAACAACAACAACAACAAACATTGCAATGATCTAATGAGCACATAAAATCTGTCTTTCGTTACCTGTGTTAAAGTGGGTAGTAATTTAAATAATCATCTATTGAAGAGAAATTGCAAAATACGCATCACAGTTTCTGCTCTGACGTTCCACAGAGGCTTGTTTCTTACCAAGCCCTGTCTTGGGCATGTCCACGGTAAAAAAAAATCCATCCGCAACAACATTTGCAACATGTACAGAGCGCCCCCTTGGGGAGGAGGCAGGGGACACCACTCACGCCACTCCTCACGAGACGTAGAAACGTCAAACACACAAATCCTCAGAAATCTCCAGTGCAGTGTGTGGGCAGAGAATATTGAAGAGTGATTATTCATAAGATGTAAGCTTATCATTATATCTACACTGGCAGAATAAACAAAAATAGTAAAAAGAATAACACGAGTTTACGTTTATATATTCCATCAACAAAAGCTCCCACTCTTTGCCTCTTTCCCCATTACACAAACGCGTGTGTGTGTGTGCGCGCGCGTGCACACACACACACACACACACAAAACTTGTGGAGACTGGGGAGACTTATATAAAAGTGGAGATAACCAGTCCATTTTCTCACCAGCAGAGATGCAGTAAGCTGTCTTGAACAACCACGTGGACACCTCAAGGAAGAAGTGATGCATGCAGAAATGATGTACAAATGTATTCACAACTACGCCGTTTTATCACATTTAATAACAATTCTTCTGAAAAAAAACACCAACTCATGTTCGGTCATATAACATTACGAATAACTTCAACCCCTTCTCAGCCCTGGTATGGCCCTTGGCAGTCGGCTGGGCTTTAAGCATTACCTCCACCATTTCTGTCCGTACTGTTAGCGTCTTCGGACATCCCACGATTCACCCACCACCATAACATCAACACTAACCAGCGTCTGTGGAATACTGTTGTTAAATGATGATCAGACCTACTGAGTTCTACAAACACCTGATATCAAAAGTTAGCATGCAACAACAACTGAGCTAAAATCTAACTACTAAACACAGTGATTCTACTGAAAATTGTTCTTTTTTTCCCCCCTCCCAGGGAACATGAACACCATTTTTTTTTTCTGCAACAGATCACTGGTTCTTGTTTTTATCTTGCAGACATTCAGCTAAAATTGGGAAACCTTTCCCCTCGCCTAGTTTCATGGGTTTGCATCTAGCAGAAACCTGACACAACTTTGGGAAGACGAAAGCCATACTTTTCCTAATCTGATCATGTTTTCAGACACATAAACACTTTCATCACCAATAGGATCTTGAAAACAGCGAGCACTTTTTTTTTTAACCACTTTTTTTTTTATCATGACATCATGTTTGACAATGCTCGGCTCACTTCTAGTTGAAAAACATTGCACTCATAAGGGTTGGCTTGTGCTTCAAGCCATGATATACGAAGACCTTTAAAGGACCTCCTCAAGATTTCACACATACTTGTATGCAAGGACAACCTGCAACCTCTCCGGAGTAAACATGCCACAAGCTTTGTAAGGAATGTCAGTGGTGTAAAACACTGTACAATTAACTATTTTTTTGCTCCTACGGAATATCAGAGGTGTATTTTTGCTTCCAAGGAATATCAAAGGTGCAGAACACTGCATAATTTTCTATTTTCTTACAGACTTCAATGTTGTAGCCTTTCACTTACATTGCAATCATTCAGTCTTCTGACCAACATACGACTGACCTTAAAACAACCTTGTGTAGGTCACACACTTCTTTCCCCTAAAAAAACAGGAAAACTGAACACGAAAAACTCCGGGAAAGTGATCAGAGGCAAACTCAAAAAGGGAGCTCACTCTTGAAAGGGTTGGAGAGAAAAAACTCTTGCAGCCAATTTTCATTGTGCCATTTTTTTTTTTTTGTAAACCATTCCTAAAGGGAGTTAACAGCATTCTGTACAGAAGAGTGAGAGCTAGAAAAAGCGTTCGCAGCGAAATGCCACGACCAGCTTGCCAACCATCAACAATTTTAAATCCAAATGAAAGGCTTGGTGCATTTTCTGGTCGAACGGGCGCCCCAAGCGATGAGCTCCTTCAAGAAAAGTAGGAACTCAGAGGCGTCAGTGAGTCAGTCTGGTCTGTTCCTCCTTTCCACTTGCTGTTTCGGGTAGGAGACAGCATGGGCGGGCAGCACAGCTGGGAAATGAGATGATTACATTGTTTTCTAAAGTAAATATGCTGCTTACGACACTGAATCGCCTAGCAGATCTATACGACAGCACAGAGCACACAGAACAAGATTTTTCCTTGTTTGTTCTGCGTGCTCTGTGCTGTCATGTCTGCTAGGCGATTCGGTGTCGTAAGCAGCATTCCTTTGGAGTTGTATATCTGTTTTCTTGTGGGAGCAAGTGTCACCCTAGTTGTTTGTTGTACATCGTTTTTTCTTTCAGCGTAGGGCAGTTGTATCTGGACAGGGAAGTGTGTACAATAGATCCCCCTGGTGTGATGCACCGTTTTTTAGTAGAAAAGAGAATGTGCGCTGAAGACCATGAGCTCATTTCTAAATACTGTTATTGATATAATCACTGAAACTTGCTTTTTTTTCTTTTTTTTTTTTTTTTTTTTTTTTGTGTACGTGCAGTACTTTCATGATCTTCACAGAGTGACTGACCGCCATGATATTCAGATGGAGTAAGAAGTCTTATTTCATGATCCGCTTTGCAAAGTGCACAATGAAGCATAAAAGCACTCAGCACAGACCAGGACTCATGGAGAGAAGATGGCTACCACCGTACATTCTCCACTGGTCACTGAAAGGGCATGACGATGGCGAATGTACTGTCTGTGTGTCTGTGTTTACTAATGCAATAGCACACACAAACAGATGAGAAACACAGCCCGAGTGTTTGAGCCCGCAGAGCGCTGTTTACTTGACTCATGGCAGATCTCTGGTAAAAACTGTTAGTCACCAATTCACATGCTCATTCCGGACCAGTCTCCATGACAACATATATAACATTGATTGTCATTGGCTTGGACACTACAGCGAAAAGACCATGAAAACCGAGCAGCAGCATGCTGTGCATCCTGTGTCTGTTGCACTGTCCTCAATCCACTTTGTCAATGAAAGGAGAAAGGGGGGAGGGGGGAGGGGCAGGCATCGCTGGATGACACACAAATTTCACTCCTTGGCCACATTATCAAACTGGACTCCTCGTCATTTCATGGCACCCTCTTTTGGCCATACTTTTAACAGTTACTTACACAAAGTGACAGTGGCTCACAAGCTGAACATGACTTAAATATTAAATTTATTTATTCACTAAACAAAATGTTCAAATATTTTTTTTTTTTTTAAATGAGTGCTTCTTGTAAATTTCTACAATTCTCTCAACTCTGTCACTAAATTCTCAAGTTTAAAAACGTGCGAATGGTACACATTTTCATTTTAGATTGGAACGTTTGTGTTGTCTATAGCAAAACCACTTGGAGAAATAGATCATCTGTTCATCAAGGTAATGTCCCTTTGATTATGTGCACTTTAAAACTGAAATCCTTTTACCTGCCCCAAGCTTGATCTCTCAAAATGACAACTGCCTTCATTCTGAAAACTTTTCTCCTAAAGTAAACAGCAATGTCTCACCTCTCTGTAAAACAGCAATATTAGCGAGAAAACAGCACTGATTTTGGCGTACGGGAAAATAAAAATTTCTGTGCCATCTTTCTTAGACTGAAACTCACATATGCATATGAAAAAAAAAAACATATATAACTTAACTTAAAAAAAAAAAAAAAAACTTCTGCATCCTGAAGTTTACTCAGTTTTGGCGTTTCACACCTTGCAGGCACGGTGCCAGAGTCAAAACTTCAGCACATTGCCGTAAGTTAAGGTGTGATGCCGCCACCTGGCAGAATCAGGAGCCTCTGTCGCCTGCGACAGCTTCTAACAATGTTCTGACTGTACACGCCTCACGAGCATGGTCACCATTCCTCCACCTTCTGCCCCCATTTCCACATGGTTATTCAAGCAAGGAAACTCAAGAAAAACACAGAGGAAGAATGCAGGGTCAGCCGTGCCTCAAGACTCTTTAGAAACAACAGATGTGACATCACATCATGAATAAACTTAGCTGGCAGTGCAGTGAAAGAGTAACCATACAGGCTCTCACTCAATCACTCTCACACGAGAATCCCACCATCCCTCCATGGTCTGTCACTGTGCTGACTCTGCAGACACAGGACAAGAAAAAGATACACCCCAAGGTGCGGGTGGGACCAGAGAAGTACTGTCCTCAGGCGTCTAACAAGCCAGCTGGGAGCAATCCTGCACTACTCTTGGAAGCCTAAGCTGCATTCACATAGGGTGCAGGCATGCGCAGGACATTCATTAACCCTTCCATGGTCCGTCACTGTACAAGATCCTGATGATAAGTGGTAGAACGCTAGGAAAAGGTAGGGCTATGAGCACCTGGCTGAAAGCATTCTTTGAGGATGAATTACCTTCTGGCTGGATTCAGGTACAACATCCACCTGTGACACAGCCTTCACTGATCAGTGGGGTACTGGGTCCATGTTCACAACACAGCAATACACCACAACAAGGCGGTGATGCTGCAGGGTATTCTGGTGACCCTCTGCGTGTGAACTCAGCAGGGTAGATTCTGAGATCACGGTTACCTTAACTGTAGATAAACATCTCCGCAGATCTCGACAGCTTTTACACCTAAGTACTGGCTTTACTCAATACTCAGTACCGTACCTCTAAATACACATTACCTTAACTAGATAAACATCTCTGCAGATCTCAACAGCTTTTACACCCAAGCACTGGCTTTACTAGATACCCTATCTCTAAATACACATCTCCTGATCTTAACTGTATTTCCCCCATATGCCTCAACAGGCACTTCCTCTAAATAAATGTCTCGATGCTCTTAAACACTTTTCCTCCTGCTGGCCCTACTAGGTACCCTACTGCTAAATAAGCATCTGCTATCGTCAACGCTTTTCTGCCGACTGACCTTACCTCTTGACACACATCTCAGCTGATCTGAAAGTGTTTCAGACCTCTACCCTTGGCACTCTTTCTGCGGAATGAGCGGCTGCAGGCGACGCATCTGGCGCCGTGACCTCCACACCTTGATGGTGTAGTCGTCGCTGACGGTGACCAGCATCTCCTGGTCGCGGGGGTTGAAGGCCACGCTGTTGACGACGTCGTTGTGTGGAAAGCAGTGGAGGTGAACACCGTAGTGGCGGTCCCACAGGTAGCCTCTCCGGTCTTCCGCTCCACTGAACACAGCGAGAAAAGAGGGGGTGAAGAACTACCGCACATGAAACAGTCTCAGCAGGTGATTGAAAAAGCCATAGGGGAATAAGTAACCACTTCAAATTATTTCATCACTTCAACTGTCCCATTCTTCAGGTGTCATGAAAGAGTTTAGTACCGTGGAACGGAGATCTGTCCATACTGATCATCATGAAGAAATTAGGACACATGATCAAAACATACCCTGATCCTCAGAGGCTCATTTGATATAATGTTCCTCATCAGACTCCATTTTACATTTCACTAACAAAAAATTACACATCTCACTCCTTCTCCTCCACCTGTACCCCCTTCCCTAGCCCAGAAGACAACCCCCCACCCCCCCCCCCCCCCTTCCCCCCACCCCTGTACAACAAGCAAGCAATCAAACAACACGGGTCCGATCACTGATCAATGACTGGGGACTGACCTGGCCACGTACAACTTGCTGATGTCCAGGAAGAGGAAGAAACACTCATCGTTGGGAGTGAAGGCTTTGTGCGACCTCATGACCTTTCCCACCTCCTGGAAGGTCACGAGGTCTATGACGTGAATGTCAATTTCCTGGGCAATGGGTGGCGGCTCCAGCACCGACTCGATGTGGTAATTCTCTGGCCACTGCCGACTGTTTACGTACAAATACCTGGCAGACAGTTCAAAGGTAAGAGGTCACTGAAGGTGGCACAGAATGACTGAGAGTATTAGCATCAGAGTAACATCAACTACAGCATGAACCACTAGCGGACTTTTTTTTACCAGACAAACAAAACAAATCAGTCAATTTCATTTCAAGAAACATTTGGAATAAAACTGAATTTTATACAAAAATAATACTTTTTTTTTTTAAAAACTGATGAGTAAATTGCTATGCGTACAAAAATAATGCCTGGTCGGTCTGTGTACACTTACAACTCAATTTACGGAATGAGGACAGAAGGAAAGGGAAGCTGGGTGGGGGGGGTGGGGGGGGGGGGGGGGGGGGGAGGGGGGTACAAGCCCCACCCCCTCACCTTACCCCTCCCCAGTAACATGACAGAAAACAAGATTAAAAGATAGAAAAGATAGACACAGACGAGCAAGAGAGGAAGAATCCCCAATTCCGAAATCAACTGTGTGGCCATCCCAGCTGTCCTTAAGTTATCACAAGACTAGATGCAATCCTGAAAGTACTCTC
>JADBJO010004644.1:125030-147530 GCA_016801955.1 Conus betulinus
TCCGTCCGCAGCGTTTGGCGGGGAGGGAGGGGGTCAGGCGGGGGATGTCGGACCTGTGTCTATGCGGGGGGCTGTGCACATTTGAGGAGGGCGTCTCCATGCTGGGCGAGGAGGTGAGAGAGCGCACATTGGGGTGAAAACGAGGAGGAGGAGTCCGAGTCGCAAGGGAAGCCCATCTGGCCCTGAGCGTCCATTGCTTCCAGTTCGTGTTCGGCTGCGGTGGAATAGCGCAACTTCTTTCCGGGCAGCAATAGCCAAAGGGGTAGCAGGCTTTGACAGGGGAGGATGGGAGGTCAGTCCTGGATTCCTGGACACACATCCGTACATTATCTCCCTTGGCCCACCAGGTGTTTTTCGTCAAGGGTTTGCCTGAACTGCCCTGGCCTACATGACCGGCACATGATAGTGAACTGAATGACACATTCCTGCTTTCTGTCGATGTCGCCACCATGCGAGGCCCATTTGTCACTTGATGACGTACATCCCCATTCAACATATCACAAGAATTCCTCACCCTCACCGTCTACTTTCCAGGTCGGCATTATCCTCAGTCCTCTCCCTGTCCAACCCTCCATCTTGGCTGTAGTTACATACAACCTCCACACAGTTGTTATTCCTGTTCTCATCTTCCACATCGCGCTAAAGTTGTCTCCATTTTGAGAAAAGGTTGCACAGGATTCGTCCTCCATCTCCATCACAGTTTTCCCGCCCGGAGAGTTCCTCGGAAGAGGTGACATTGTTTACATCCAGCACGGGCACATCGGCCACCATCACTGTGCGAATGGAGCTGGCGTTGTCGTTCGAGAATCGGTACAGGTTCATCATCACCGACTCCTTCTCCGACTCCACCTCCTGCGAGGCCTGCAACACCCATGTCTCCACTCAGAGAAAAGAAAGGATCTGTCACAGCCCCCCCCCCACCCCCCCAAGACACATTTCTGGTAGTTTTGACACTTAAACCATGGTCAGTTTTCTTTAAGAAGAAAAAAAAAAACATTATCATTTGCTTTTCATGACTTATGTGTAAGCAAATCAATCATCATTCAGCTTCTAACACAAAGATTGGTGAAAGGACCTTTCTGATTGGCTGACTAATGATATTTTTCCCGATACTGATAAATAATGCTGTATGCCAAAATGAGGTTCGAACACTGACCTGTGACATCAGTCAATCTCTCTTCCATGGATATCAGGTTACGAAACCAAACTGCTATTGTGATTTTGTGAATTCAATGTGTTTCTCATCTTTCTTTGTTCTTTCTGTATGCTTTCAGACACTGTACCACGTTCCTGTAATGTGCTGGACATGGAATTCATGTTAACCTGATGGAAGAGAGGCTGACCGATATCACAGGACAATGTCCAGTTACATGTCCAATACATGATATGTTGCAGAGATTCAGATTTTTGTTCGATCAACATGGGACACATATCCCCTGGAAGTTTACCATTAGGGGACAAAATGAAAAGACATGAGACAAAATCAAGTAAGTACTTCGAAACCGTCCTCCAATTTCAAACCAGTCATTAACTTAAAGAATAATCAATAAACTCTGCTTGTTCTTTTCATCCTGCGGACGCTGTGTGCATGGTTAAGACTATCAAACCTCTGAGTGTTTGTGCGTGTGTGTGTGTGTGTGTGTGTGTGTGTGTGTGTGTGTGTGTGTGTGTGTGTGTGTGTGTGTGTGTGTGTGTGTGTGTCTTGTGTCATTGTTTGTCTTGTCATTTGTTTTGCCGGATTCTAAATTGATTGAATGTTGAACAATCAACTCTTAGCATGAACTGTGGTATTGTATAGGAAGAAAACGACCAGTCCCCAACATGACAACACAGGTAATTTGTGATTACATGGCCATAATTGTTCCTCAAATACGGCTTCAGCAGTGTAGATTCAGCAGCCTCATAAAAATTGTTGTTACCTTTTCACTACCATGGGCTGGATTTCTTCTTTTTCTTAAATCTGACAGATACCTAACTACCTAGTGAATTTTCAAAAGTGCCAGATAAACTTATGAAACCCAGGAACTATTCTTTGAAAAAAAATGATCAAAGCTTCCCTGCATTTGCCGCCCATATCAAAATTTTGTCCAAAAATCTGGTGGCTGATGCAGCTTGGCATGTATGTGTCTGCCTTCGTGCGCTGAATATTTAGTGTGATTCAGATGTTCGAAATTTGTGACTTTCTTTTCAAGTCATTGTGCAAACGTTCAAAAGTTCATTTCATTCTCTAGAATATTATCTGGTATTCTAGACAATCATTTGGTGTTTGCAGGAGGTTTTAGCCTGGAAATATTGAGTAGTGCGAGGGCTACACACATACGTTACATCTGTACCTTGTTGAGCCAGAGAGCGGAGATGGACTGCAGGTGGCCGGTCCAGTAGAGGGAACCAGAGAAGAGATGCTGGTTGTTGTACCAACAGCCAAACACATCGTAGGGCTTGTTGGTCACCCGACACTGCACCTCGAAGTCTGCGCGCACACAGCACACAACAGGAACAATCAATCATCAGGGTCTGCAACTCCATGTCATTAGACAGACATGGTGACATCCCCCAGAGAGAGAAAAACTTCACCCATGCTTGCTGCTCATCACCTCAGAAATGGTTTTGGTCAGTACGGGCTAAGCAGGTGGTGCGCTGCATATGTTGGGTAAGAACGGGCACTTCTAAATGCCACTAAAACGAACAGCCGCAGGGTCTCCTCTTGAGCGTGGCCTCATGATCGCCTGATATAAAGTTTGCGTCAGCATTGGGGAACAACATAACGGCTCGCTGGGTGTGGTTATGTGCACGGAAGCCAGAGTGGAAAGGGTAGGAGTAATGCCCCTCAGAATGCAGTGAAGAAGAGATAGGGGGGAAAAATGAAGAAATACTTGTAAAGTATACTTTAAATCATAACTTTTTTCCCCAATCAAGAGATCTCTTCTTCATCTCCCTCTCCTTCAACTGCATCGGAGTTACTGAGACACCACAATGAAGAACGATTCACCAGGTCTTCCCTGTTCAGTTGGTTGCATGCCAAAACTTTGTTCTCAGCGCAATGTTTTCTCTGCCTACACTGGAATGTTGTCAACCCAACTTTTCTTCTGTCTTCCCTTCTATCTCTCTCCTCCAACAGTTCTCTGGAGCAAGGCCCTTGAATACTGTTACATGGCAAAGATCATGTTCTTCAAAAACGGGAAAAAATAAAAATCAGCATCAGCATTTGGTAGTGTGCCTGATTTACCAACACATATACACACAAGCAAAGTACAATTCAACCTGAAGTGTTTTTTCCCTGGAAGTACACTTACACAAAAATCTAAACGCTTTTTAACTAACAATATTTTCAGTAAACAATTAAAGCAGTTTTTTTTTCTACCCCGCCTTTCAAAACCAGGACAAAAAAGCTGTTACCTGCTGATTTCGTTCAGGCACTATATCTTTAAAACAAAAAAACAGGTTTTTTTTTTTCCAACTGTTAGAACATGAAAACTGATAGTCTTTCCACCAACAAAAGAGGAATAACTGCATAAATCACAGGGACAGCAAGTGATCTCAAACATCAACTTTTATCTACTACCTCAGTTGTATTCTCCTCGATCTTGTACAAACTGTTCTAAAACATTCTCACAGATTCATGTGGAAAGTCTTCTTCTCCTTCACTTGCAGGCTCCACTGGCTGAAAATATGGCAGGTGATCATTTCTGTGCTCACCAATAAGTTAGCTACACTCCACCTTCAGGAAAACTGTCAAAACAGACGTCAGTGCGCCTGTTGCTTTGGGGAGGTTTTTATGTCACCAATCCCAGCACACCAGCACACAATGGCCTCATCTTCTATAAAGCACCAAGCACAATTCAACATGCAGTCTCTATCTAATGGACACCTTCACACATCTCATCTAAAAGACTTTGAAATCGCACAGACTGATTCTGAAGAGGTCTCCTCTAACTTGACTATCTCAAAAGAGTTACTCCAAAGTGTGGCGACTGCAGGCAGAAACTGAAACAAATTAAAAATGAAATATATATGATTTTTGAAGGAAATTGAATGGAGATTTTGAATCTGGGCTTCTTTTGTTTTAATTTTGATCATAAAAAAATATTTAGGCATTTAGATTTGGATAGATTTTTTTTTGCATGATCAAAAACATATGTATTTACCACTACAGCTTCACATCCCAAAAAGAACACAGAGCAAAAAAGTTGAAAATAAAGTTGATATTGTCACACTACACCTGTAAATGAAAGTAGAACAGTCTAGAAGTCTATCAAGACGCTCACACCTCATGCAGAGACAGGTCAGTCCACGACCACGCCCCCCCCTCCCCCCACCACGCCCCCTTGCTGGACTTCAACCCTCTCTTTCACTCCTCCTCTTCCCCTACCGTTCCTGCTGCCCGTGTCACGCTGCGAGCAGGCCGCGCTCCCCTCTCGCGCTGACTAACACGTCGCTGGCCACTCGCACACAGTGCAGAGTACACACTAGGCTGGCTCGTTCGACGCTGGTAACCAGTCAGCTGAACACACTCTTGAGATCGCACAGCACGACTCAATAACTGACGAATATGGTCGGCAATTCCATCACTATCATCATCTCACCTTCATGCTCGAGTGAGTCGTTGAATAAAAGATTATTATCTTTGTCAAAAAAGATTAGCAGAGCTTGCTCAGCTGTGTAAGTACGCTGATTTGGTCGCTACACTCGTCGAAGGTTGCGCCGCCATCTTTGCAAGCGAGACAAAGCGCTGGCTGGTCATCCAGTCAGTGATGAGGAAAAATGGTCTTTCCCCTCACGTGTGGTCATTTGCATATCATTTTAATACTGCAGACATATAAGGCTTACTACGCACACTCTATTTCAGTCCTTTGATAGGAATAGTAACGAATGAAATTCAAGAAAAATGCATGACGTCAGTGGACGGCCCATAGGCACTGGAAGTACATTTTTACTGCGGCGTCAGCTGACGGCTTAAAGGCACTCAACGGGTTAAAGTAGTTCTGCCAGAAAACAGGGGCAAACAAATTAAAAGACAAAATGTCACTTTAAATTCATTTTAAGATTTATCTCAGATAAGGTTCAACGCTGACCAACAGATCATGGCAACAATGCTCAGCCCACTGGCCCAACTAGACCCTCCATGTAAGGGTGCATTATTTTTTTATTTTTTTTTTTGCTGTCCCAACCTCTGCGCCACCTCAGACGCAGTGCATCCATGCCGCTCATTCCCACACCCCGTCCACAGCCACAGCCTGGTCGGCCCTGCCCCAGCCCCGGCACCGGCAATCCACAGGGAGCAGTAAATGTCATGTCGTCAAGAGGCAACCCACTGGAGGAGACACTGCACTGCTGCCGAGTCACTTCGGTGTTCGTGGCGCCTGTTCTGATCTAACATATGCAGGACACCACCTACTAAGCCCCCTACTGACGACAATAATTGCTTTAGTCGCGGAGCCGGCGTGAGTGAACTCTCCCTCCAGAGGGTGCAACCACGTCCGTCCAACGACAGCCTCCATGGACTCGCCGATACCGGTTACCTCGACGGAACCAAACCAAAGCCACAGACGTGGAGAGGACATCAAAACTGAGGTCACCATGAGAGCAGGGCATGAAGGGCCACAGAATTTGAGACTTTTTATTATGCTGATCGATGACAATGAGGACGATTAAGATGATGCTACGGATTTCCATTTTGGTCTCAGACTACATGACAAGGGCTGTACTCTACGCTTCCTTTCATAATATATGCCAGCATCAACCAGGGCCCGAGAGATACAGGCACCTGCAGTGTTGGTCAGGAAATTTTGAGCAACACTCTCAGAAACGCATCCATTAAGTGGATGAAACTCAACTGTGTGGTCCCAGTCTTCCCAACTGAGTCCACAGCAACTCAACTCTGGGTAGGAGCCGGTTGGGGCAGAAAAACCCACATGACTTATGATGGGATTCGAACCCACGACCTCCCAGCCGGGAGTCCGCGATGCTAACCACTTCACCACAGCGGCTGGTCATGTGAGGATGCATTAGGACAGACTGAGGAGAACACAGCTGTAGGTAGGACAAACAATTAATCTGAAGTCAGGCATCATCCTGCAACATGGGCAGTCACATCAAAGAGGGACAAAGCTTTTCAACACACCCCATGGGGCTAAAATAGCTCAACTGATTGAGCGTCAGACTCGTAATCCTGGTATCTTGCGGTTGCGGTTTGAATCTCCACTGGGACATTTTAGTACAGGGGGGATTTTTCCTTAAGAGTCAACATTAGTTCTGACTCCACTTCCAAAAAGTCCTTTGAATATGACTACGAACTGAGGTTCAGTGTGTGATCACAAGCATAACAGGATTCTTGCACACACGCAAAATCCCATCACAAATTTTCAGAAGACTTTGGTTGATGATACGGATGACATGAATACACACAGCATGCACTGAAAGAATAAAAAACAGAGAAAAATTAGCTGCTGATGGACCGAATTATGCACAAAATGACTGAATGTAATGATAGCCGGCAGCCCTTGAGTTGGCTGTACCCAGGTAGGCAGCCTGTTGTTTTGAAGAAAGTGAGGATTGTGAAGCACTCAGACAGAGCTTGGTCTCAAACTGAGGATAGGTACTCTGAATAATAATGATAATAATGATAACAATAACAATTATAACAACAACAACAAATAATAAATGATGATAACAATAATAGCAATAACAATGATAAAAAATAATAATACATCACAAAAGAATTATGTCTCCAATATATATCAAATTCCGTTAGATTTCTCTTGAAAACCTGCAGTCTGAGTAAAACGTTAAATCTCTTTATATTCACCTTGGTGAGGAGTTCAGTCTCCTATATGCACACAATGTAGGACAGCACTTCTTTCTAACAATCAAGACATCACTCTCCACCTAACAATACTTCTACGATACTGCCGTTCCTATTGATCCAACAATTACCAATCAAATCAAAGACAGCGATTTCTCCCGATGTGGTCATGTTGCCATGGAACACCCCCGACACCAGAAGCAAGGTGTCCGTCTTATTGAACTGGGGAGAACTGGGAGTAGCGCCAGTTGAACTTCTCCGTCATGTTGGCGGAGAAGCGCAGACTGCTGGGAGTTTCCGAGTTCCATACCTGTAGCAATATCACACAGCATACACACAGTTTACTCAGCACACAGATCCAACATGAGAGAGACAACGTAAACAATATGTAGACACAGCAATACAAACAACATATTCAACACACAGCTTCACATAACAGACTCAACTCACAGATACACTTATTGTATTGTACAGACAGGAACAACAACAGACCCAACCTACTTCCCCCCCCACAAATCTCATACATGTACACATATGCTCCCTTTCTCCTCCCCCTCCACCATGTAAGAGTCTTATGAAAATACTAGTGAAGAAAACAATAAAGAAGAGGAGAAAATACAAGAGGAGATGAAAAGCGGATGATAATCCAAAATAAATCACTTAAGTTTTTATTAATTTAAAAATGCCAGCTGCAATCATTACCATATTTTGATCTCACTGATTCTCAGACACAGGCACAGCTAGCGCACATACATTTTCTTCTCCCTGTCAGTCTGCCGGAGTTCCACCAGCTGCCATCTTTCTGCCTTGAACACAGGCACAGGAAAAACACATTTCTGTCAATCCTGGTCACTCTCAACTACATCTTTTTATCTAATGAAACACCACATATGTCCAATGTGCCTGTATGTGTCAATCATGCGCTCATGGAATGCTGAAGGGAAGGTGTGTAAAGTAGGGGTGAGGGGTGTTATAAGCTGAGTTGCCTTGCCAACAAACAGTGCAGGCTGAAAGGTTTGTGGGTTCAATTCCCATCAGAGCCATTCATTAGTGGAATTTTTCTGCCCTGAGTGGCTTCAACTCAAAGTTGAATTTACTATGAGCTCAATTGGAAAGACTGGTATTGCACAGCCAAGTTTTGTCCACTTAATGGATATGTCTCTGAAAGTGTGCTAAAAATTCCTGACCAACCCTGCAGGGATCTGTATCTCTCAGGCCTGGTTGACACCTGGACATGTTATGAAAGTAAGCAAAGAGTACAGCACTCACATTTTGTCTCAGAAAAGGATGGAACTCCAGAGCATCATGTGTTATCATTTTCGTTGATCAGCATATATAAAAAAAAAAAAAGTTTCAAATTCCAAGTCCCTGCATGCATGCCCTGCTCGATGGTGACCTCAGTTTCAATCTCCTCCGCACGTCTGTGCCCTTGGCGAGTTTGGGTCAGGGGTCACCCGTTTCAGAGAATTCAAGGTGACTGTTGCTGGAGGGGCGTAATAGAACCTTTCATAGGGGGATGCTCATTCATGCTGGTTCCACAGCTAAGCTATCAGCGGCATCTGATGGAGGCCTTGCAGATGGCGTCGTTAGTGTGTTGGATCAGAACAGACACCAGTGAACGCCACCAACGTGAATCAGCAGTAGTGCAGTATCTCCTCTGGCGGGTTGCCTCATGACTTGACACTGACCATTCCCTGTGGGAGCTGGAATGAGCGACACAGGGTAATGCCAGTGAAGTGGCATGGAAGAGACAGCAAAAAAAAAAAAAAAAAAAAAAAAAAAAAAAAAAACAACAACTTTTAAAACAGACACATAAAGGATATCAAGTTCTATTTGCAACTGGATCTTCAAACCTGTGCCATTTGTTGCCTCTTTTTCACTTTCTAGATTTTTTTTTTTTTTTAGTTTACAAAATACCCGAAGAAAAATATTAATTTTGTATTGAGAGACTTGAAATTAGTGAAAACTGAGTAATGGCTGACACAGTGACAGTTCACTGTAATTACTGCTTGCGACCAGGTAACATACATATCTTCTGTGTCAGTAAACCCTTGAATCACTCACCAAGATCTTCCCATCTTTGGAACAGGTGGCAAACATTTCTCCATTGTGGGAGAAGCTGACGTGCAGCACTTGATCACGGTGTTTCTTCAGTTCTTTCGCACAGCACCGCTGGCGTCTCCTCCCGCAGTCGCTGGTATTCTGCACGCCATGAGGTTGCCCCGGGACGCTTTGGAACTGAGGCCGCAATCTGAGGAAAATTTCTGTACATCAATTTTTTTTTTGTGTGTGACGAAATGCAGAGTAAGATATGTACGTTGCCACACAGAGTGTGCACATGGACACGCCAATAAAAAAACAATGCAAATAAGCTCCTGTGATGCATGATGCGCATGTTCATAGTCACACATACACACAGAGAGCTAAAATAACGTCACTTGAATCAACTCTCTCCAGTTCAATTTAACAATTGTTCATCAACAGATTCATACAAACAGAAAGTTTGTTAAAAAAAAAAAAAAAGCAACACTCTCATGGTTTTCTCTACAAGGATGCAAAAATACATACTGACTTCACACGAAAAAAAAAAAAAAGGACAGATAAATCGAAAACAAACAGGTGTGTGACAGCATCAATGCACATCAGATTAACTTCACAGGAAAACACAGAGACTGGACCGCTCTTTACCTTGAAACGTTGCTGAAAGACCCGCTTCCATAGCAACTCGTCCTTCGTTATGCGACTGAAACGAAAGCAGGTCTGTGCTACAGCCGCCAGGTCTTCCGCAGACAAATAAAAAAAACGTTTCCAGCAACAGCGAGTCGGGCAGATCACTCAGCTGGGGCAATCGCTGTCCGGAGCTGTGTGCTCTCCCATCTTCCCAGGGATGGGTCCAGTTGTTGGAACAAGGAGGTCTGAGCACCTGCAATGTCCCAGTCAATATTTCTTTTTTTCTTCTCTTTCATGAAAAAACTGTTTATATATAAATCAAAAAACAGATCCTGACAGAGTGAAGAGCGTTTATCTCCAAATCTTCAGGAGCACACACACACACACACACACACACACACACACACACACACACACACACACACACACACACACGCACACACACACACACACACACACACACACACACACACACACACACACACACACACACACAGCATCCTATAAAGTATAATCTGTCTGGATAGTCTAACGGAACTAATGACTTTTTCTTTTCAAAACATTTGCATTTCCATTTCCGTCACCTCGCTTTCAAACTAACACTCTGTTACTAGTGTTAGTTTTATCTAGAGGTATCAGTGTCTCTACATGATGCAGACAACTGACTAGTCCATTTCTTATACTCTAGACCCCATACGTTTTGCTGAGAGGCCATAGTGTGCAGGACTTACAACTGCTGGGATAAATGAATGAATAACTAAGATGAAAGGACTTAATACAAGGGTCTTTGCAGAGGTTTGACCTGTCAGACCTTGGGGAACCCACTTCACACTGCACCACTGTGTGTCTGCTTCTTTGTGCGTACGCATGTATGTGTGTGTATGTGTGGATATATGTGTGTGCATGAATAGGTAGGCCCATGAATGTGTCAGTGTGCATGGTGTATGTGTACATGTTTGTGTATGTGCATGCATTTGTGAGCGTGTGCGTGTGTGATCGGTGTCATTTGCGTATGCATGATGCTGCGTATGATGTAAGCCTATGAATACGGATGAATATGGATGTACATACATGTAATGTGTGTGTGTGTGTGTGTGTGTGTGTGTGTGTGTGTGTGTGTGTGTGTGTGTGTGTGTGTGTGTTGTGTGCGTGTCTGTCTGTCTGTAGTGTCTGTCTGTCTGTGTCTGTCTGTCTGTCTGTGTACACACGTATGCATTTGTTTGTGGGAACAGTTGTTCGAAGATAAATGAGAAATAGTCATATTTATATTAATAATTATTATCATTTTATCTATATTATTATATTACTATCATTTATTATAATAATAATAATAATGATAATGATAAAAATCATATCAATTAATTATAACTATGATAGTAATAATGATAATGATATTAACAGTAATAACAATAATTGAAAAAAAATAATGAATGAATACAACAAAAACAATGTAAACAACAATAACTACAACAACCACAATCATAATAATAAGAATAACAATGATAATAGCGATGAAAATCAAAATCAAAATAACAACAATATATAAGTAAGTGAATAAGTAAAGTAAAATGATAAAGCATATTACATCACACACAACTTTAGTTTAAATGTCTTCATTGTATAGTATGACATACGATGAACACAGGCAAATTACTTTCGCATTATCTGACCAGTTCATATTTTTCCTACGATCAACATCACTTCGCCATAACTTTTTTTTCACAACAGTACATCTTGATGTTTGGTCAAAGGTGAATCTTTCACTTATTTATTGGGTTTATCGTATTAGTTTTTGCTGGTGTCATCACTTTCATACTGAACATATGTCAGCTGTGTCAAACCACCACAGTGGTCACCAGTTCTGCATGTGTTTTGCATGATATCCACACTCCAATAAACCTATAAGTGCACACTCCAGAGATATGGCATCTCTTTCTAGCCTTGTTGGTTCCCCCCCTTTTTTTTTTTTTTTTTTGTTGGGGAGAGAGGTGGTGGACGGGATTGAGGAGGGGGCATCTACCTTAAGTTTTTGTCCATATTATCACAACCAGTATCCAGATCCAGAAATCAAAAAAGAAAAAAGAAAGAAAGAAAGAAATGAACAGAACAGAAAACTGAAAACATTTTCGTCTTCTTTTTACACAGTTGCAGAATAATAAAATAAAACCAGCGTCTTTCTCCACACATCTGTGTAAACTAATGGTTTGCTTTTGATTTGACAAGAATGGGCTTTCGAACTGTACCTTCTGGTGATGTTACTGCCACCATGGACTGTAACAATTAATAGTAAACACGGCAGATGACAGGTTAGTATAGGGTTTCGAGCGATGACGTCACATTTCTACCGAAGCGAACAGAAGCCTCCATGTTGGGAAGCCAATTTTTTTATGACGGCCATTTCGTCTCTACCTCGGCAGTGCCGCACGTCGTCATTTGTGCCATGTCTTCAGCCACCATGCAGAAAATCACAGCAAAAGAGAACGTCAAGTATACTGACAAATTATATGGGAGTGCAGATCTCGCTATCGCTGAAATTAGGAGTGGCTGAATGGAGTTGATCCATACGATTCCAGGGAATAAGAGTGGTCAACTGATGTCAGTCTTACACCACCACTGGAGTTTCCTGCACTCGTGAGTTACCTTGTCTGTGGTGTAAGCGCATACACCTTGCAGCAGTTCGAGTGCTACAAAAGCCTTGACGCATATAATGTGCAGTTTACTGATGTTTGGGTGCAGGAATTGAAAGTCTACAACCACTACCACCCCCCCCCCCCCCAGCCCCAACTGTGAACATTCAGTTGTCAAAGCAAAGGTAGATTTTACAAAGTCTTGTCTGTCAACTCTGTTAAAATGTGTCAGTGAATGCAACATTTGAATTCAGTATGCACAAGATGCACAAGACTTGGAGAATCTTCTCTTTGATTCAAAGGCAAAGTTTTTTTAAATTTCAATTTTGTAATTTATCTAAAGTGTGTGTGTGTGTGTGTGTGTGTGTGTGTGTGTGTGTGTGTGTGTGTGTGTGTGTGTGTGTACATTACAGCAGCAAAGAAACATGAGGGGGGACAAAATCATGATTCAGGTTATCAGTTATTTGTTTTAAAGCAGCATTCGTGTGAAATGTTTGATTAGGGGATGCATAACTTAATGTATTAATACTGGTCAACTTGGATTTGGTGACAGTGAAGATCTAGCCCACAATGGTGAACATGGATTTGGTGACAGTGAAGATCTAGCCCCAAAACAACAAAACGTCCACTGAGTAAGCACCAAATCAGTGAATCACACATCCTTTGTCCCCCCCCCCCCTCCCCCCCACCCCACTAGGTTATGTTGTGTAGATGTAGGGCTGTGAGTGTGCTCATACATTGTTTATTTCATTGTCAAAGGTCAAAGGAGATAAAGTTTATAAACAAATTTGATTAAGCTTTGATTTTTTCTCAGCATGTTCTGCGTTTGTGTGTGTGTTTTCTCTTTTTCATGTGCATGTCTGATGTGTCTTGCATATTTCATGGTTGTTTTTTTTTTCATTATGTAGATCAAGCTGATAACTAACAATATCTTGCACCTTTGTTAAAGAGTTTAAAAAGATAAATCTACATCATGAAGATGTAAATTTTCTTATTAGAATTGCATCAACAGTCAGCAGTTAAAGTATTATTTCTCTTCCAGACCGAGGAACTACCTTCCTCTTCCTCGACACTCGCAGGGGACTTTTTCGCTTCTTGGCAGGCGCACTACCTTAAAGACCACAAAGCCACTAACACTGAGCAAAAAATAAAGAAAAAAAAGAAACAAACAAACAAACAAAGAAAAAGAAAGAAAGAAAGAAAAGAACTCTGTAACAGAGTTAACTCTGAATGTTGGAGTCTAAGTGTGATACACATTTAATTCACAATGTCCATAGATATTTCCTCTACTACTTTTTCATTTGCAGTCATCTTGTCACTTGAAATTTGCCTTTTTTGGTTCTGCAAAGAATGTTCATCATAATACCATTTGCATTATGTAGTATTGGTATATGCATTCAAGTGTAATGGTTGATGCAGCTTCCCCTGTAGTTTTCAGAAAACTGTGTGTGTGAAATTTATTTGTCTCTCTTGATGCGTGTAACAGAAAAATCATGTATTGCCATTTACAGCTCTTTTTCATGTTTTCAAGAATTCTTTTTCTCTTGTAAAGCAGTCTTTGTTAAAAATGGTGATGCTTTTTTTTTCAATCGCACTGTTCATGCATACAACTTAGATACATATGAGTAACACTGCCGGGAAAAAAAAATATTCTTATATCACATTCACAATCTGGTTTGTTGTTGTTGTTGTTGTTTTCAACTTTTGCAGTGATAATTTTGTTTGAAGTGCGTAACACAAAATCATGTGTCATTTTGCATACAGTACAGCTGTGTTACCTTTGCAGTATAATTTTCCTCTTTTAAATCAGTCATTGTTATTGTGGGAATTCTTTTGAATTATACTGCTCATGCATGTGTACATAAATCAGCATGTGTGCACTGCTGGAAAACAAGTGCTCTTGAATCACATCACACAAACATAGTAGAATATTAATAGTGCACACAATAGCTGAACTTCAGAATCTATTTGTTTTTGAAACTCAGAGGAATACAATGCCACACACATCATAATGAAAAGTTTTCTTTTTTTTTTTTTGTTTGGTTTGTTTTACAAACTCTCCACTTGTAAAATAATACTGGAGGAAGACACAGACCATTTATCATGGAAAACCCACTGACACAGTTTTTGTGCCCAAATATGATCACTAATGTCTGCAAATGACAGGGAGGAAAATGTCATCTGAAAAACATTTCAATTTTAACAGTCTTCTGCTTCATCTTTTGTGCCCTCATAGGGAACAGATACAAGTTGAATATATATACATGGAGAAAAAGTCATCTTGAAATATTTCTATTTTAACAATAACAGTCTTCTGCTTTATCTTTCTTTGTTTCCTCAAAGGGGACAGATACAAACTGAAGATATACATGGAGACAAAGGTCATTTTGAAATATTTCTATTTTACCAGTCTTTTGCTTCATCTTTGTGCCCTCAAACTAGTCAAAGGCAACAGATACAAGCTGAAGCTATACATGGAGAAAAAGATCATCTTAAATAATATTTCTATTTTACCAGTCTTCTTGGAGAAAAAAAAATCATCTCAAAATAGTACTTCTATTTTACCAGTCTTCTGCTTCATCTTTGTGCCCTCAAAGGGAACTGATAGAAACTGAAGATATAACTGGAGAGAAAAAAAAAACATCTTGAAAAGTTGTGCTATGGCCAGATGGCCAAATATCACTTATACTAATTATAGCAAAACTTTTTTTTTGCCTTAAGAAGACCCAAGAGGTTGAAAATGCATTGTCTTGTCCTGTATTTTGTTTGTCTATGTTCTTGGTGGTAACTAACCCACTCTTTCTAAATCTTGGGGTTTTTTTTTTTTTCAAGCTGTCATGTGTGTGTGTGAATTTGATGTTTCAGATTGTTTAGGAAAATACTTGGATACACTGTTTTATTCAAATTACGATTCTACGAGTGTACTTTCAATGCTAGCTTTTTGTGTATATATATAATGTGTGCATGCTAGTGATTCCTTTGACTTTTCATGTCTTTTCATCCAAAATGGAGATAAAAAAAAAAAAAAAAAAAAAAACAGGGGGGGAAGTATTTTGAATGAAAGCAGCTTCTGTACATTTTCCAAGTTGTTTTGCATAGTTGTGTGTCAGTTTTTGTGTTCCAAGCAGTGTGTGTGTGTGTGTGTGTGTGTGTGTGTGTGTGTGTGTGTGGTGTGTGTGTGTGTGTGTGTGTGTGTGTGTGTGTGTGTTATTTTAAACTGCACAAGATTACAGATCTGCTGACTAATTGTTACTAATCAAATCTGGAAATTGTGGAGTCAGTTCTATCCTACTCTTTTCAAAGATTTACTTTCAGGAAGTACTTACACTGAACTTTTGTACTATGTGAAATGACAGTTTCGTAAGTGTTACTGCCTCATTACTTCCCTGTACCACTTTCGCTGACAGTATAATTCTGAGGATTCTCATGTCAGTCATTCAGATTTGATCTCCCAATGTTTGTCACACTAATGACAATGTTGGCTAAAGGAAGAACCATACTGACAAGCTGAATCAGTGAATGAGAGTCTCCCATAGTAAGGAAGTTGGACTTGAACACACACTCACTCACATACATACGTACACACACACACACACACACGCGCGCGTGCACACACACACACACACACACACACACACACACACACACATTATTTTGGGCATTTTTAAACTCTGTGCCCCTTCCATCCACTTAAATCTTAATGCATGTTGCATACAGAATCGAGGGGTATCTAATTACATCCATGAAAATGTTTGGAACAGACTCGAGCGCCTTCGTCACTGTGCTCAAACGCGATGTCTGTACGCCTGATCGCGGCAACCCACGCTCTTCTTCTCCGTGTTGTCAGTCCTTCCATTATTGTCCGCAATGGCATTTCACCCCAGGAATTCTAAAAAATTGCAATCCATGTTCTCGAAGATCTATTTCATGGCTATGACGAGTAGAAACCCCATTAGGTACGACCAGTCTTGATAAAATAACAGAACCAAACCATGAGGGGACAAATATTAGACCTCGCGGTCTAGGCGTAACGATTACTACTACTACTAATACACGCATTAGACAGACGGTAGTCAATGACTCAATACACGACAGCCACAGACAAGACAATCAATGATGATGATGATGTATTATCATGCGTCATTCTCAAGTTTGATTTTATGAAAGATAAAAGTACTTACAGAAACGCTAAGAGTACAACAAAGCCACTGACTGAATCTTACCTCTGTACAGCACAGTCTCGAGTTTGCCTTTCTGACCAAATCCGGCAGTCCAAAACAAAGAGAGATAATTCCAATCAAAAAGAGGAAGTGTGTGCATTTTCCACTTTTCAGTGAATCTTTTAACACAAACTTGACGAAACACACACCCTGCTGTCTCAATGCGAACCATTTCAACTTGCCGAAGATTATTTCACTCTTTAGAGGGCTAAAGGGAGTTTTCTTTTTAATAGAAAAAAAAAGGAGAAAAAATAGAGCCTATACTTCACAGGGCGAAAATCGAGAGGGAAAAAAAGAAAAAAGAACGACAAAACAAAACTAGAACCTTAACTAGGCTTAACTTTGCCTTAACTAGGCTGATCCTGGAGAAAGGTCCAGTGATGGTGAGAAAGACCCACTGACCACAGGGAAAGTCCTGTTGACAGTGGGAAAGACTACAACTTTAGATTCTCTCTTGAGGGCACATGATAAGACCGTATGGCGAAAGCTTGGCTGTGTCTGGAGTGGCACTGTCTTCATCTGTCCGTGGGCAGGGGTGGTTGGGTCTGTGGGGGTGTGCTCGACTGCTGGAGGGTGGTTATTTCGCCGGTGGGTTCTGCAGTCATGAAATACGGGCTGATACACCCACGGGGATGCTACTTTAAGGCTGTTATGAGTTGCATCCTGTAGTCTGATTTACCTCTGTTCAGGAGCAGTTATGTTCCTTGATATCTTAATAGAGTGCCCTGCGCATGCCTGTACCCATCGTCAACACAGCGCAGGCCTCCAAGGGTGGTACAGGACTGCTCTAAAGCAGGTGAAGACAGTGCTTCTCTGGGTCCTCCCCAGCACCTTCGGATGTTTCTTTTTCTTCTCTTCAGTGGGCTAAAGAGAGTTTTCTTTTTAATAGAAAAAAAAAAAAAAAAAATAGAGCCTATACTTCACAGGGCGAAAATCGAGAGGGAAAACAAAGAAAAAGAACGACAAAACAAAACTAGAACCAAACCTAGACAACTACCTTTAAAAATGACAGGGCTGCTGGCAGGCTACACTCATATGAATGGAACTCTTAATATAGCACCGATTTTGTGTCATTATGGGCCTCCGCCCAATTGGACATTAGTCTCACCCAAAGTGCAACGCCGGTCACTGCCTCCAACCATGCCCATGCCCTTGCCCATGTCAAAACACAGCTGAGTGTTCTACCCGGTTTAAGTCATAGGGCAAGACAGAAGATGGGATGGAGGAGAGGCGGGGGGGGGGGGGGGGGGGGGGCTGTATTCAGATCTGATATTTCTTCCTTTTTTTTCTGTGTACGCAGGCTGATACTCCTGCGGACACTCCCTGTATAGACAAGCAAGATTAATCCCATCTTCCCAATAAAGGGAGTGGAGTTTTGTGTGTGTGACGTTGTTTTCTATCCCGCCAGTAAGGCAGCCATACTCCAGCTTTCGGAGACAGTGCATGCTATGTGTAACGTGTCATGCATACCAACAGCCAAACTGCCCTCTCTTTCCGAAAGTTGGTGATGGGATTTTATGTGTGTGCAAGATGTTATGTGCGCGTTCACTCACGGAACCACAGTTTATAGTCTCATTCGAAGGATTGTATGAGAACTGGAGTCAGAACCAATGTTAACTCTGAGGGAAAAATCCCCCCTGTACCAAAACGGGCTGGTGGAGATTCGAAACCCGCAACCCCAGGATCACCAAGATTACGAGTCCAGCGCACTACCACTGAGCTATTCCGCCCCCTGATGTTTGAATTCGGTGACTCCACAGAGGATGCAGATACCGTCTCAGTCACATGGGAGCATATTCCACGCTACTGCACATAGGGGGAATAATGTTTCTGGTAGTCTGTCCTCCCCCATGGGACAGGGAAGGACCACAAAAATGGAAGAGACCGGAGTTAGGCAAGTGTGGAGAGCTCGATGTCTGATTGAAACTGTCGATGGGCAACTTTGTTTCTTTTTACGAAGAAGATCAGACTGTTGTGATTCCAACCTTCCAGAAGTTTTGAGGCGTGCCTTCCCTCTCCTATACTGCAGTGAAGCTGCACACCATCCTGGTCAGCAGTCCACACCTTGGAACTTCTTCTGCACCTCTGGCATTCCCACCTTGCGGCTGGATCTTGGACATCCCCTAAAAGCTCTTATCATGTTTCTTGTTGTGAAGGTCCCGAGCAGGGTATGCGAATTCCACGACTGGACTGATTAAAGCCTTAAGCCCTGTCCTTCACTGATTCCTTTTGCGTTTATTGCCGGAGGTCTTCATACAGGGGTGAAGCTCAGAATGCCGGCTGTTTTATTGGTAAATGTTGATATGGATGTGAGGATCCCAAGTCACGTCTTCTACCAGTGCAACGCCAATATAGGCCTACCGTTGGTGGCGGTAACCTGGTGCAGTGTTGACTGTGTTACAGAGCTCATGGTGATCTTCTTGCGCTCGGTGGCTCTGAGTAAGCTTACCTGACAATTACCAGGACAGAACTGACTGGTCGCTCGATTCCTCCATCCCACTCCCCATCTCTCTCTCTCTCTCTCTCTCCCCCCCCCCCCTCCCTCTCTCTCTCTCTCCCCGTAACAAGAAACAGTCTCCAATTGATATCTCTGTCTAAATCGTCAACAAACCACCCTGTCCCATACCTGTCCCCTTTCTTATTCCCTTCCCCCTACCTCCCCAATGTTTGTGACGGAATCAGTCCAACAAGGTCTTCAGTCTAAGTTAAGCAGAAATCCTTTTGCCGATCAATGGTCAAGTTTCCGTGAATGAAATAAATCTGTTCTTAACAGACTTGAAAGAGAACAAAACTCCGCTGCCAGGCTTGTTTGCAAAGCAGGTGGGAAAAATCAACAGGAAACAAAGAAAGAAACAAAAGAAAGAAAGAAACAAACGAAAGCAGATGATTCCCCACCAAGTCTGTTCCAGAACTGAACTGGTATCAGTTGTCCACTCGATCTGTACCAAGTTTTTCTTTTCATTTCTTCCCCAGCATACATGTCTAATCTGCTTCACATCCCCGCTTCCAGAAGACAATTTCGTTCGTCTGCTGACAGCAGAGAGATGTGGGCTCGTAACGTTAATAATAGCTGACCTTAAGTTAACACCAGTGTACACTCCTTTGAAGATGTAGATTCTTTCCCACGGACGCGCGCATGGCATGTGTTGTCCGTCACAGAGCTAGTTCAGCTAGCGCGCGCCTTCAGCAAATTCACATTTACGGAAAGATGTTGTTTACCATACTTACCGGCATACGGGCTCACTCTTCATAATAACCAAGAGTCATAAAAAGATTTTTTTTTTAACCAAAACATTGAATTATGTTATGATCCTTTTACCTCAATGACAATGAGCAATAAACAATCAATCTGATTCCGAACGTAAACATTTTTCAAGAGAATACTTACGACAGAAATAGGGTAAAATACATAGATGTTGTGTCCCGATTGACAGCTAAGTTCCAAAGTACAATTAACCATGGCTTTATTGAGAAATACCAGACCACGCTATGATTTTATTTTGATTTAACAACTCGTCGTCACACATAAGTTCAAGCTAGCACACGCCTACAGCAGCTATGGTTTTCTCAAGCTTAGTACTAATGTTGAACACTGAAACATACGATGTTCTGATCACTGACATTTCAGGTATATGAGTACCGTGATAAGCAACCACGAATTATTACTGTCAGAGACTTCGAATGAACGCCCTTTTAGCACAATCTAAAAGAAAAGACTTGTGGATTAAAAAAAAAATGTTCTTTAAGAAATAGTACTTACCGTTTTCCTTTTGGGGGTAAATGCGCTGATACGGCCTGTTGACTTGTGAGTGGTGGCCCCATTAAAGTTGTTGCGGCCAGTACACGGTCTGAGGTCGGTAATGTTTTAGGGCACATAGCATTGCTGATGCTCAAAAGTCACACTAGCCTGACTACCAGCTGCTGAATAACCCATGGCGTTATATTCTTGCGAGAATACGTTCATCTGCGGATACAACTTAGTATTCTGGACCGTGACATCTGCCTGATACAAAACTGCTTCTGAATGTTCATAGCAGTATATCTTGACAAAGATGTGTTCACCGGCGGGATACATCGTACTATGTGGAAGGGTGACACCTGCCTCATAGACAGGTTCTGCACAATACACAACGGTCTCTTTCGACGAAAACATGTTCAGCTGCGGATCCATGTTACTTACACTGTACATGTTGAAGGGTGACACTTGCCTGATAGGCAGCTTTGGATTGTTTGTTTGCGGTATAATCTGACGAAAAATATTCACCGGTGGATACATCGTACTGTATATCTGGCGTGAGTGCAAATTTCTGCTCTTGGGTTTTTTTTTTTTTTTTTTTTTTTTTTTTTTAGCATCACGTGAGATAACTGACTGGTCTAAAAAAAGTCGGATTACTTCGCGCAAAAATGTGTTTATATCATGTAGGGCCTACTACCCACACACGCACAATAGGATCACACTTACTGTCAGACAGGCTCGTAGAGAGGCAATGTTCCCCGTAAAGTCCATGACTCACGAGTGGGCTTGCTCTAGCTCTCTTATAAGTGACCAGAGATGGTGCGGAGAGAGGGAGTGACGTGTTCTCTTCGAACCGCGGGTAAAGCAGACGACACTAAGGTATGCATTCATTCATGAATCATTTGGGGGAAGGTGCATAATTACTGTATTTCATTACAAAAATCGTATTTTCTTTTTTGAATATAATTTCTTTCTGGTGGATTCCGTTCTCCGTGCATTAATTACAATACTCATGTTTGTGATTAATCGACAAAAGTGCCGAAAATAAGCGCAAAATGCTCTGTTTGGGCCTGCTGTAAGAAGACTGTGTTGCGGTGGCCATAGTAACCCGTGCGCAAGACGGCCGTGCTCAACCCCTCTGTGACGTCATCCATTACGGCTGTTGATGAACATGATGGAGCCGGGCCGACCTGGAATTTTAAACCCGTCGTCCCACCAGTCGTGCAAACCGACCGTTTCACGGCTCTCCAGGTAAGGAAAGAGCTGCGCTCTTGAATTTTCATCGACAAATTTCTCTCTCTCTCTCTCTCTCTCTCTCTCTCTCTCTCTCTCGCAAAGCCAACAGGCGTAGGATGCTGCTAGATCTTGATTCACGCGACAAAAAGAGAGTGGGCTTCAAAATATCCGCTGTAAACTGTTTACGTTAGGATATGATTTTGTTTGGACAAATCAAGGTGTAGAAGAAATAATTGCTTTTTTGCATGATTTTAGGGAAAGATTAGTTTTATGTATGTAGCAGGAATGGGATTTTCATATCAAGAACAGCGGTAGATCTAGCACGGATTGTCTGGCCGCATTTACGGATCCATTCTGCCGAGCGGGACACGGCTGTCTAAAACACAGTTTAACTATTATCATTATTGTCACTGTCCTTATTATTATTATTATTATACTTATTATTATGATATTATTATCATTATTATTATTGATATCATTATCATTATTATTATTATTGCACACACACACACACACACACACACACACACACACACACATGCCTGTAAAGGATACAAATGAGGCGTAATGCAAAACGCCGTGAAATGAGGCCGCACAGAAAAAAATTGATTTACATAAATACGAAGACTGGAATCCAACTTCTTTCAGTTTCGGGGGATTGTTACAGGTCTGTGCTGCACAATCTAGTTGTTTTGGTTTTTTTATACACACACACACATGCCTGTAAGATAATGCAAATGAGGCGAAATGCAAAACGCCATGAAATGAGGCGGATCAGGAGGAAGTGTGTGAAAAAGTGTGTGAAAATGCAAATTAAAACTGAGGTGATTGCCAAGGAAGCCTTGGCGCATCACTTAACGACATTCTGCACTGCCGTATGGGCTTAAAAAAAAAAAATGAGGCGAAAAACAAATCCGCTCATTTTAGAAATCGCCTGGTTTGTGTACATTTTGCAGGGAGCAATCCTCTCATTTATGCTGTTTTGTACACACACACACACACACGCACGCATGCACGCACGCACGCGCGCACGCGCTTCTTCAGAGAAGGCCACTATTATTGTAAACATACCGAAAAAGAAGGGGAAGAGGGAAGGAGCGTGGAAACGGAGGGTCAGTGTGGTAGTGGTGTATGAGGGGGTGAGGAATAGGGGACGGATACAGTACAAACTATTTGTAGTTATGCGCATAAGGTCAACAAGCTGACCGT
>JADBJO010004644.1:157530-165030 GCA_016801955.1 Conus betulinus
GTAGACAAGTTTTGCAACAACCTGAATGGCACATGCGCGAGTTGTTCAAGAACGCAGCTTAACCGAAAACTACCCCGGAAAGGAATATCGACCGCGACGCACGCTGATGTCTGGATTTCCAGACAAACAGCCAGTACGAAATCCAGATTCCGGATTTTCTGGACGTGTGGTTTCACCCATGGATTAGCGGAGGACACTGAAATGTCACGTTGTTAGGGCCACCCCGAATCAAGTCCTTAACCATCGATCTTTATGACAACTTCTTACGAATGGGACAGTATCTTAGGTGCTAACGGCTTTGGAATTATACAGCTTCTCACCTGTATAGCCAGCCGTTGCATAGTACAGCATATTACATGTATATGCCTTCTAGATGAAAAAAAAAATGTGATGACAGATGAGAACAGAGGAAGTCAGAAACTGTGCGTGCACTGGTTTGTCTTGTCCGTCCAGGTTCAGAGAAGGATGATCAGATTGACTGTGTGGTGCGCATGGTGCCTGTGTGTGCGCTGTACGCCGGACGCCCAGAGATGCTGGACCGTGTGGAGGACGTCCTGAGGGTGACCCAGAACTCAGATACGGCCGTTAGCGTGGGTCTCGCCGCTGCGAGGTGAACACAGTTTGTTGGTTTGTTTGTCTCCAAAGCTGAAACTCTTTTCGTCTACTGCAGTTCAAAATGAACAGCTACATCAGTTATCTCGGATCAGATTTTTTGCTGCTGCTTTATTGAAGTATATTCCTTTTTCAGCAAAGACCTGTACAAGAACGTCAGTAAGTCACGATTCCATCGTAATGATTTATAGAGTGCCGATTTTTCAACATAACCCATTAGGTAGAGAGAATTATACAAGTGGATAGGACACTCACCATCCATTCTTCTTTGCTGCTTGCCCCCATGGTGTTTTCAGGTATCTTTTGTTGCATTGAAATATTTTTGAAAGTCACAAGCCTTCAAAGGAAATTTGATTGCCATGAACTAAGAAGAATGGGCGGACAACTCAGCATGCGCTCCTTTTATCTGTTTTTAAGATGTTGGTGTCCAGATCTTTGTGTCATACATGTTCAACATTTTCTGTCTCTCTCGTTACATGAAAGGACTGTAATGGCTGCCTGATTATCAGGGGCAGGTGATCACTTTGGTTGGGTGGATGGTGAGTGCCAAGACCCCACCAGCTGTGCAAAAATGATATTTTTCACAGATCTGCAGCATGAAAATTCGAGTTCAGCAATATTTTGCCTTAACTGGATGATCGTTATGAAAGTGGGAGATTTTGCTGTAAAAAAAAAACTACCGTTTTAAGTCACTGTTTATGACATCAGCATCATTATGTATGGTGCCAAGTGACTGCCGGAGTCAGAAGGCATTGGCCAGCCTGAGTGGAGCACATAGGTTGTCTGATTGGCTACTTGCCGACAGACAGATGATGATGAACTGTGTTTTCGGGTTTCTTCAGGATTGAAATGTTATCGGCAATTAACAGGCTGGTGGTTTTATTTGGGTGCAGGTAAAAACTTCATCAAAGACAGAATGTGACCTCCTTCATACTGGAAGAAGAAATGGTCACAGGACAAAAGGTGAGCTAACTAAGGAACAAAGAAGACCTTACTGAAAACTTTTTTTTTTCCTGTTTTTCATCCACCAGAGTGCTGGAACAGTTCATTTTACATGGGAAGAGTGAGGAGGCCTTGGAAAAGGTGATCTCAGAGCTGGGACAAGCCGGCCGCCCAGACGCTCAGGAGCTGGATCGGGCCGTGGTTGGTCACCTTCGGCAGGTGCAGAAGTGTCTGAATCTCTCACACCATGCAGCCGTCACGGAAAACTTCCGAAAAGACTGACGTGAGTGGAGAGTGTTCCTGATGTCACTGTGATATTTTAAATGCTGATCAATGTTTTATGGTATGGTTTCTGGTCGTCTTTTATAAAAAAAAAAAAAAAGTGTCCTTCGTTTCGTTGTTGTTAGTGTTTCTAATTGTGTCACCATTAGTAGTTTTTTTTTTTTTTTTTTTTTTTTTTTTTTAACACATCTTCGTACAAATAAAGAAAGGGAATGAAAGGAAAAGTAACTCATGATGCAAGAGATAAATCAAGGAAACACCTCACCCTCCACGACTGCTGGAGGTAAGGGAAAAGCTGGATCTACCATGACCTACACTTAACTGATACCTGCATGTATCCCAAGAATATTCCAGTAAGATGGCAAGAGTTCCACCTTTAGATGCCAACTCATTGTCAATGACATGTATCAGAGGTGTGTGTCAGATCTACCCTGAATGCTCAGAGAACAATAGTCATCAGTGAAAAGCATGTAGCTTCGATTGTCGTCAGTTTTGTCAGCTATCCATTTGAAGATGCTGCGATTCATGCATGATTAATTTTGATTTTAAAAAGTCATGAACGGGTAGTTTTAGAGTAATCTTTTTATGAAAAAGATGCAGCTTGAGAAGCGTTGATTGTTGTTATGAAAAGAGAAATCTCTACAGTGGAACCTGTCTGTTACGACTCCCAGGGCTCTTGAAAGACTTGATTTTCAGGAACAGGTTTCCCCACGGTAGATTCACCTCCCGGTGAAGACTTCTGTCCCTTCACAGTTTTCTGTTTATCCCACTAACTAACATTTTGTTGTTGTAACATTCCTGTTACTATCATTTCTCTTTTATGGCGTCAGACAAACTTAAATTGAACTTTTTAAACACAGTATCTTGTTATAAAGGTATCACCAACAATTACTGCCATTTCAACCTGATTTTGAAGGATTTTTGGGGGAAGTTTTTGGGAGGTCCCTACCATGCCTCCTTTTTCAAAGAAAATATTTGTGACAGTCCTGCATTTCAGGCGCTAGATTTGCTTTACGTACTGACGCAGTAAAGGTCAAGGACAACCTGAGCTAGGGGATTCCTTGCAGCCTCTTGCCAGTCCTAAGCTGGATGAAGGAGGAGGGTTTGTGTATGTGGACAGATTTGCCCCAGTCCTTCCAGTCCGCCCTGCATGGAGCGTTGACTGGCAAGGACTACGCCTCTGCCGTCCGCACGACTATCCGGGTCGGGGGGGGCTGCAACGCTTCACGAAGCGGCTTCATCGTGCCTGCTTGGCTGCTCAGGTTGGTGGGCCAAGTGTTGACTCCAGTCCTTAATTCCTTTATTTTTTTGTTTTGTATGTATAGCACAAGAAGTTAGAAAACAATTTGATAGCTGAACAAGGTAAGGACTGACTATCTGCCAAGCCTTTTTCAAGCACAAGGTAAGGACTGACTATCTGCCAAGCCGTTTTCAAGCACAGTTTACGTTGAAAACTGATCTCTGAAAACTGGTCTGTGAAAGACTTACTGTGAAAGTGTGAAGTCAGATTTTCAGCAGAATTGTTATTTTCCCAAAGCGATCTATTGAGTACTTTGTTTACAGTCCGATTTCTTGTGAATTATTTCTGTTTTTCTAGTTAATGGGCCTGTTTTGAAGTTTTGGGACAGGGATAGGAAATGATACCTGGGCAAGTGGAGGGGAAGCAGCAGATTGTAGGGGCTTATGGGTAACAGGGTAAAGGTTAAAGAGTTCTTTTTCTGGAACGTTTCTGCCTTGGTTCATACAAGATTAATCTGCCAACAGCGACTGCCATGTTAATTTTAGGAGGAGAAATGTGACATTTAAAAGGTTGAAAAAAAAAAAAGTGGGTCTTTCTTTGGAAACTCTTTAGCAAGAGGTTTGAGTTATCTTGAAAGAAAATTAATTGAGATATTTGCTTATCTGTGTTGGAAATTTACAAAGAGACATGATTATCACTATTGGAAAAGATTTAGTTATATGTGTTAGAATTTTGAAAAAAAAAAAAAAGATAATTTACAAATGAAATTTTTTCTCCTTCAATACACATTGAAGTGTGTCTGAGTGCGTGGTTTCTGTTTCAGAACGGCCTGGAGAACATTCCGGAAAGCTGGCAGCAAAGAACCCTCACCTGTCCGGACGTTCTTGACCTTTCCCAAACAACTGACAGAGATTCTATAGATGGCTATGCCTTAGAGGACTTACCTTTTTCTTTCACTCTTTACTGATTCCATCCCCCCCCTCTCCCCTCCCCCTCATCGCCCTATTTGTTTTGAAAAGGGGTACATTAAGCTCAGGAAAGGCTTATCACCAAGCACCAAAATTGAAGATATCCAAATGTGAGTATGAGAGTGCATCTGGTTATGCATGTGGATACAAACTAATCTAGTTCTCATTTTATTTGCCTTCATGTTTTTTTTTTTGTTTTGTTTTTCCAGTTGTTGTAGGGAAAAGTGAGAATGTATCATACAAATCCGGATCTATGTCAGGTAGACTGAAACCATTTTCAGTGTCCGATCTGCGCAGGCTTGATGTGGAAGAGAGAGCGTATGATTACATCGCTAGAAACCTTTGTGGTTGGTGAAGTATGATGACTGTTGCGTCGCCTTGCCACCTCTTGCCTGGGGGAAACGCGCTGAAACTTGGTTTCACATCAATCGTTTCACTATAGAGAGTGAATAAAATTTCAAACGATTCGCTGTTGTTGTTGTTGTTGCTGTTTTTCCATTTGTTGTAATTGTTCCGTTGCTTTTTTTTTTTTTTCTTTTTGTCTTTTTTTTTTTTTTTCTGGCTGCCTCCTCTTTGATGCACCCTTTGATTCACCCTTTGATGCGCCCTTTGATGCACCCTTTGATGCGCCCTTTGATGCGCCCTTGATGCACCCCCAGTACCACTACTGCCTCTCCACTCGTTCTGGCTCTGTACATCCATTTCTCCATGTTAATTCCAGAGCTGCACCAGTATTGTAGTCTACAGTCTGGAGAGAGAGAGAGAGAGAGAGAGAGAGAGAGAGAGAGAGAGAGCAATTGATAATGAATGAACTCAGACAGATGCTGTTCTGCTGCAAAATCAGTGGTATTGTAGTCCACAGTTGATATATATATATAGAGAGAGAGCAATTAATAATGAATGAACTCAGACAGATGCTGTTCTGCTGCTGCAAAATCAGTGGTATTGTAGTCCACAGTTGAGAGAGAGAGATTGAGAGAGCAATTAATAATGAATGAACTCAGATAGACGCTGTTCTGCTACTGAATCAGTGGTATTGTAGTCCACAGTCCGTAGAGAGAGAGAGAGAGAGAGCAGTTAATAATGAATCAACTCAGACAGACACTATTCTGCTGCAGAGTCAGTGGTATGACAGTCCACAGTATGAGAGAGTCCAGAGAGAGAGAGAGAGAGAGAGAGAGAGAGAGAGAGAGAGAGAGCAGTTAATAATGAATCAACTCAGACAGACTCTATTCTGCCGCAGAGTCAGTGGTATTATAGTCCACAGTCTGGAGAGAGAGAGAGAGAGAGCAATTAATAAAGAATCAACTCAGATAGACGCTGTTCTGCTACAGAATCAATGGTATTGTAGTCCACAGTCCGGAGAGAGAGTGAGAGAGAGCAGTTAATAATGAATCAACTCAGACAGACACTATTCTGCTGCAGAATCAGTGGTGTTCTGAGGAGTACTGATCCAGCATTCCCAGGACAGCCACATGACTATGCTCCCAATCGATGACAGTAATTGCTTAGGGACTTAAGCCAGCTGAATTAAAAGAATGCATCTTTTTCTGGAGGAAGCCACCTTTCATTGACTATCTCCATGAACTTGTCGATGCCGAGGACTGTGACGCTAGCATGGCGGTGGAGCAGAAATCAAGAGTGAGGTTACCGCGAGATTGAGGCATGTGTGTGTGTGTGTGTGTGTGTGTGTGTGTGTGTGTGATAGATCAGTGAGGATGTAAATGATGTTCTCTCATTTTCTAAAAATCTGTCAAATGACTGATGGTAAACGTGATGAATGTTAAAGAATAACCCCGTGTGTGTGTGTGTGTGTGTGTGTGTGTGTGTGTGTGTGTGTGTGCCTATCTATGTGTGTATGTGTGATAATTCTCACAAAAAATATTAGTTGGAGTTCTCAGTCATTTTTTGCTGCCTCTTGAGCTTGATGGAATATATATCAAAGCCAATTCGTATATACATTCAAGTGAGAGCGCACACACACACACACACACACACACACACACACACACACACATACACACACACACACACACACACACACACACAAACCATAGATGCCAACCCTCTCAAAATTTTTTTTTCCCTGGAATTTCCCAAATTTAGAAATTATTCTCCAAATCCTGTATTTAGTGAAAAAAAACAAAAAAAAAAACCCCCCTAATTTCACAATTTAGATTAAAGATGAGGGGCATGGGGGCTCATTTTTTAATAAAGATGATAAAAGTCTTACAGAATGTAAAGCCCAGATGACGTTATGTGGATTTGGGCATTTATATGTGGGGATATACATTTTTTTTCACCCCACATTTGTCTACTGAAAACATTAGGTGGCCAGAAATGCTGTCAGCCAAAAACTGAATGGCCCTGTCTTCAGCCTGTCCCTGCCCCTTCAGCTTCTAGTTCCAGAAGGCTGGCAGCTTTCACATGCGTGCACACACACACACACAGTGAGAACTAGGAGTTCTACCTTTGGATGAGTATTTACCACTTGCTCTTTCAAAATATGTTCTATGTAGCTCAGTCAGTAAACAACCATAATGTTGAAAATGAAGTTAGCTTAAGATCTGATACAGATTTTCCAAAACGGGCAAAGAATATAGCTTCCCTTGCTATGATTGGAACTTATGCTTCTGAGATATTCTGACGATAAGAAATGGATTTGAAGAAAATGGTTAAGTCAGAAACTTAACATCCTTGTCCACCATGGGAACATCAAGTAGCATATTTTGATATCAATCTTTCTTCCTTATGAAAAAAATGACAATGATAATCTTCTTGCTGTATCAGTAAAAGGTCATATAAACGATCATTACCCTGATCATCTGAAAGTTTACACCGATGGATCTCTGTTGGACAACCACGAAGCTGGAGCAAACTTTCACTATTCCTTCTTTAAAAAGTGCAAAGATCATTTTATGCTGGAAAGTTCAGACCCATATTCATGGTAGAGCTCACTGCCATTTTTAGTAGTCGTATATTATCTTCTTGATTTCCCCAAACATGTATTTCAAATTCTTTTCTGTGTTGATTCAAAGTCAGTTTTGTGTGCTCTAAGCAAATCAAACTCTAACAAACAACATCTTATGGTTGAAATAAAATATTCGATACATCTCCTACTTTTGAAAAGTAATAGCGTTACTTTCTGCTAGATTCCATCCCATTGTGAAATCCATTGTAACGAAAGAGGTGATAGAGCGGTAAAAAGTGGAGCAAAGTGTGTTGACAATGCATATACTTTGAATATTCCTCTGCCTCTTCTAGAGGGATGTAGTTTATTACAGCATGCGTGTTGGATGCACTTCACAATGAAGCTAGAGAGGACTCTGGGTACTTTCTGTCCCACCCCCAAAAATCAGCCACCACAGTATGATATTATCTGAAGAACTCGAAATGGCTAATATGCCATGTAAGTTCCATGACCTCTTAGATTTACAGACTTAAACTAAATGCTTT
>JADBJO010004644.1:167530-180030 GCA_016801955.1 Conus betulinus
AAATGCAAATGTCTTGCCATAGAGTCATTTTTACAAGATGCATGACAAACTGCAGCCTATATACACACACATCTGACTTATAAACTTACAGCTGTTCAGTGAAAAGATAGTTATTGAATAAGTGAATGAACATGATTTATATGACCAGACTCCTTTAGGGTATAGCATCATGCAGCTCAGTTCTGTAGTAAAATGGGTTTTGAAGTATATGGAACTTAATCATGCTCTGGAAAACCACTCGGTGAACATGGTAATTGTAAGCAAAGGCTAATGATGATGAAACTATCAGGGCTGATGAAAACAATCTGAAGATAGATAAAAAGTAAACTGTACAATCACATATGACACTTTCATATAAAGAATAAGGTAACTGGACCTCACCTTGCACATGCCCTGACGCTAACTCTAACAGAGCTTTTGGCTACAACCTAAACACACAAGATTCTACCATAAACAGTCAAATTTACTGCACACTTGTAGTACAATGTTGAAGACAAACATACTACTCTTACTCGTTCCCTGACCAAGGGAACAGTGACGGTAGCGAATCTGTGTTAACACCAAACACTCAAACTGATGAAAGACACAGACAAACACACTGTCAACACTGGCAGTGCAGGTGTGAACAATTGCACATCAACCGTGACTGCAAACAAGTCAGGTGGCCAGCAACAGAACTGTGCAGTGCACACAACAACCTAGGGAAAACATGGCATGCATATATGTATATATACACGTACGTGGGTCACAGACGTCTAAAACATTATCGTGTTGTGAGAGAAAACGGAAACACACTCCTTCAGTTCAATGAGCATGAGGTGTGTGCATGTTTGTGCCTGCGTGCGTGCGTGTGTGTGTGTGTGAGCATGCGTGTGGGTGTTCGTGTGCCTGTGCATGCGTGCGTTTGTGTGAGTTGACAACACTCAGACACACCCTACTCACTTCCTTCTCAGGCCCTGTTTGTGATAGAAACATGCAGGAGACATCACTTCCAGTGAGGAATATTGTGCATCAGGTGGTCTACTAATATGATAACACACACATGTGAACGCTACTTAGGTTAAAAAAAAAAAAGTGAAGAAATGAAGAGCTTAAAATGACACTTGTTCATTTCTGATGTCCAGCCTACCTCGCGAAACTGACATACTCTGCACTGGGACTATATCAACAAAACTGAATGACACGGCACTCTGCTTAATGGATTTTTTTCAACAGAATTCAACTGAGAAAAAATAAAAGGTGCAATACTCTACCATACAAATTTCTATCAAGAGAGAATGAACCAAAAAAAAAAAAAAAAAAGTTTGATGTTATTTACCATTTTACGTGATTTCGTCAGTAGATCTGAGGTGAGAAAAGGAAAACGGAAACAATATTTCACACAGGACTGACACGACAGCTGAAGTGAGAAAAGGAAACATGATATACAAACACTCTTTTACACAAAACTATCAACAGAACTGAACTGAGCAAAAGAAACATGACACATTACTCTTTCTTACCAGACTGTCTCAATGGACTGAAATGGGAAAATAAAAAAAAAAAAACACCCATCCTGCGCCAAATTGGATGAAGGTAAGTGATTGCTCATTCATTTTTCCTTGTCCTGAGTGTTGTGTATCTTGCCTGAAGAAGACCTACCAAGTCGAAGCGCGTCATGTTTCGTCTTGTGATTCGTTTGCTAAACGTTTTTTTTGGGTTGAGCTATATTAATAATTTTTCAAATTTGCGTAGATTTCTGCCTGCAGTCGCCTCAATTTGCAACTAGACAAAACAAAAAGGCGGGACAGCACTCTGCCTTACAAGTCTCCCTGAAGAGAACTGACTTTGAAAACAACAAAACAACAACAACGAAATACAAGATGAACAGAACACTAGTGCCTAAACAGAAGTGAACTTCGAAAAGAAGGCGTAGAGAGGAACAGAGTAGTAGCATCTGAGCAGAACTGAACTGAGAAGATGCAGCAAAGTTCTGTTTTGCTAACAGGACCCTGAACAAAACCAAGCAGAGAACATATCTCTAACAGATGCAGACATAAGGCAGGAATTCTTGCCTCAGGAACAAGACTCTTCTGTCACAGTTTTTTTTTCCTGTAGAGTGTCCACAATCATCAAGTTGATTATTCTGACACTTGCTTGTGTATGATCGTTTTTAATCCCACCATTAAGGCAGCCATATTCCAGCTTCAGGGAAGGTGCATGCTATGTGTAACGCGTCATCCATACCAACAGCCAAACTGGCCTTCTCTTCCTAAACTTGGTGATGGGATTTTATGTGTGTGCAAAGATGTTGTGCATGTGTTCACTCATGGAACCTCAGTTTATAGTCTCATTCAAAGGACTGTGTGGGGATGGAGTCAGAACCAATGTTAACTCTGAGGAAAAAATCCCCCTGTACCGAAACGGCCCAGTGGGGATGCAAACCCGCAACCCCAAGATTACGAGTCTAATGCTCTACCAGCTGAGCTATTCTGGCCCCACAGTTCAGGTCCTTTTCTTTTTCAAATGGATAACTGTTTGTTTAAACCCTGTGATTCTGACAAAATATGATGTAAACAAAAGCTGCACAACAGATTGGATCAACTTGGAAGTGGGCATTGCATGGGCTGTGCAATTTCCTCAATACTGTTCGTGTTGGCGATGGAAGTCATCTTGAAAGCAGCAACAAGCAATGCAAGACAAACAGACCTTGGCAATGGATACAAGATGCCCCCTCTCAAGGCCTTCATGGATGACACTACAGTGATTTCATCCAGAGAAGACGAGACACGTCATGTGCTGGAGAGGCTGGATGACATAGCTGCCTCATCCAGAATGAAGTTCAAGCCAAAGAAATCACGGAGTCTCTCACTGAGGAAAGGAAAAGTCGCCAAATCTGTGGTCTTCAGTGTTGCCAACCAGGCCATTCCAACAGTTACAGAAGAGCCAGTCAAGAGCCTTGGAAGATGGTATGATGATACGCTGAAAGACACACAAAGAACAAAGAAACCAAACAGATGTTGGAAGAAGACTTGGAGACCATTGACCAGTGTGGACTCCCTGGCAAATACAAGGTCTGGTGTCTGCAGTTCATGCTGATACCAAAGCTCCTATGGCCTCTGATGATATGCGACATCTGCACCAGCATAGTGGAGGCAATGGAATCCAAAATCAACAAGTTCACAAGGAAATGGCTTGGTGTCCCATCCTGTCTGACTGACATAGCGCTGTACTGTCGCCAAGCAAAGCTGAACCTACCACTGAAATCCATCCTGGAGGAATACAAAGCAGGGAAGATCAGACTTCAAAGCATGCTGGAGGACTCAGGAGACAAGGTGGTAGAAGCAGTCAAGCCCCAGCTGAAGACAGGCAGAAAATGGAAAGTTCAAGAGGCGATGGATTCTGCAAAAGGAAGTCTCAAGATCAGAGAAATAACAGGACACACACAGACAACAGACAAGGACTGGGGGTGACCAAAACTGAATGGTGGTAAAAGGCCAAAGGAAAAGCCAAAAGAGACATGATGATTCAGGAGATGAGAAAGAAGAAGACCAAAAAAGACTCCAAAAAGCAGACCAGCAGAGCCAGCAAGGGCAATGGACAACGTGGGAGAATGCACTCCAAAGAAGTCTCACTTGGAATGACATTTGGCACATGGCCCCTCTCAGGATCAGCTTCATTCTCAGATCTGCATATGACCTTCTGCCCTCAAATGCAAACCTGGTGAAGTGAGGAAAAACAGATGATCCTTCATGCCCCCTCTGCCATGAAAACAAACAGTGGAGCATGTCCTTAGCTCATGTAAAGTAGCCCTGGCTCAAGGAAGGTACACATGGAGGCACAACCAAGTGCTCAAAGAGATTGTACAAGTAGTCTGGGCTAGTACCAACACCACAAAAGGGAAAATCAGGACTCCAAAAGCACCCGCAACATTCTTCACGGCAGGAGGCAGCGAATCATGGCCAAGAACAACAGTGCCACTCGGAACATGCAGGCAGAGTCTGCTGGACGGGGCAGATGACTGGGAGTGCACTGCAGACCTCCCAGAATGGAAAGTCACCCAGAGATCATCAGCAAGAGTGGCATGAGACCAGAGACATAGTAGTCCACTCTCAGTCAACCAAGCAGCTGATCATGATCGAGCTCATGGGTGCCATATATGAGAACAGAATGGAGGCAGCTCAAATCTACAAGACTGAAAAGTATGCTGATCTGGCAAACAGCCTAAGGAGAGAAGGCTATCAGGTCAAAGTCCTCACTGCAGAAATTGGAGCTAGGGGGTTTGTAGGAACGTCTGCATACAGCCTCATGAAACAGCTCTCAGTTGCAGGGAGGGAAAAAAACCAGAGCCCTGAAAGCAATGGCAGAAGCAGCAGAGAGGCGTTCACACTGGATCTGGTCAAGGAGGAACAAAAGTGAACTTCATAAGGCTTAACTTTCCTACAAATATCAGGTGTCCCAGTGGCTCAGTGGTTAGTGCACGAGTCATTAAGTGGAAAATGAGCATGTCCAGAGGGGCATGGGTTCGAATCCCAGCCATGGCTCGTCCTGAGATGGAAAAAAAAAAAAAAAGGGGCAGCAGAGGGACATCCAGAGTCATGAACCGAGTGTGGCCCAACCCCCCTAGAGTGTCAGGAGTTAAGGGCCGAAACACTTGCTTGAATCCTTACTATTACCAAGAAACACAAACTTACAACCTCGTGTTTTCCAAGTCTAGAGTTTTCCTTTAAAACCGAGTTTTCCTTTAAAACCTTATATCTGAATACAAATTAATCAAAGACGTTTGATTCCAGCCCAGTGTTCCAGCAGTGCTTCGGATATCACTGATCCTAAACTGTAGTTCTGGAACTACTGCTACAGTATTTGATATTGATACAGTACAGTGACACTGTCAGTGGTCCTATAAAATGATACAGTACAATGGCACTGTCAGTAGTACTATAGAATGATACAGTGCAATGGCAATGTCAGTGGTCCTGCAGAATGAAATGGTACAATAGCACTGTCAATGGTCCTAGAGAATGATATAGTACAATAGCACTGTCAGTGACACCACAGAATAATGCAGCACAATGGCACTGTCAGTGCTCCTATAGACTGACAGTACAATGGCACTGTCACTGATCCTATAAGATGATATAGTACAATGGCACTGTCATTGATCCTATTGAATGATATAGTACAATGGCACTGTCATTGATCCTATAAGATGGTATAGTACAATGGCACTGTCATTGATCCTATTGAATGATATAGTACAATGGCACTGTCATTGATCCTATAAGATTATATAGTACAATGGCACTGTCATTGATCCTATAGAATGATACAGTACAATGGCAACTCTCAGTGATCCTATAGAATGATGTAGTACAATAGCACTGTCAATGCTCCTATAGAATGTCATAGCACAATGGCACTGTCATCGATCCTATAAGATGATATAGTACAATGGCACTGTCATTGATCCTATGGAATGATATAGTATAATTGCACTGTCAGTGACCCTGTAGAATGATATAGTACAATGGCAACTCTCAGTGATCCTATAGAATGATATAGTACAATGGCACTGTCATTGATCCTATAGAATGGTATAGTTCAATGGCACTGTCACTGATCCTATAGAATGATATAGTTCAATGGCACTGTCATTGATGTTACAGATGTTTATAGTACAATGGAAACTCTCAGTGATTCTAAAGTGGTGTGTCCTGCAGAGTTGTACCACTATGGCATACACCTTGTAAGAGTATTGTTCTATATCTCCTGTAGTGGTAAAGTACTGCGGCATTTGTCCTATAGTGGTTTAGTATCATGAAGTACATTCTGTAAAGGTGTAATACTATGGCACACGTCCTGTAATGTTACAGTACTATGGGATATGTCCTGTAGTGCTATAGTACTGTGGTATATGTCTTATAGTGGTATAGTACTATGGGATATGTCTTATAGTAGTATAGTACTATGGGATATGTCTTATAGTGGTATTGTACTATGGGATATGTCTTATAGTGGTATAATCCTTTCGCATATGCCTTGCAATGGTATAGTACTATAGTATATGTCCTGCAGAAGTATAGTACCTTGGTATATGTCCAATAGTGGTATAGTGTTATGTCGTACATCCTGTAATGGTACTGTACAGTGGAACATGCCCTGTAATGCAACAGTACTACAGTGCATACCCTGTACTGGTTTCATATTATAGTATATGTCCTGTAATGGTATAGCATAATGGGTGTATTTCCAACAGTGGTGTGCACCTGTGGCATGTCCTGTTGGGGCATAGTGCTATTCTGCATGTCCTGAAGTGGCATGACACGGGTCCTGTAGTTGTATAATATCATGGCACAGGTCCTGTACTTTTTTTTTTTTTTTTTTTTTTTGCTGTCCCAACCTCTGCGCCACCTCAGAGCCAGTGCACCCATGCCGCTCATTCCGACACCCCGTCCACAGCCACAGCCCAGTCAGCCCTGCCGCAGCCCCAGCACCAGCAATCCACAGGGAGCAGTCAATGTCAAGTCAAGGTGCAACCCACCGGAGGAGACACAGCACTGCTGCCGAGTCACTTTGGTGGTGTTCAGTGGCACCTGTTCTGATCTAACATACGCAGGACACCACCTACTAAGCCCCCTACTGACGACAATAATTGCTTAGTCACAGAGCCGGCATGAGTGAGCTCTCCCTCCGGAGCGCACCACGCATCCGTGCACAGGTCCTGTACTGGTATGGTATTATGGCATGTGTCTGTTGGTGGTATAGTAATATGACACAGGTCTTGTATTGGTATAAGTCTACGCATACCTCCTGTAGTGGTATAGTATTATGGCACAGGTCCTGTACTGGTATGGAATTATGGCATATCTGTTAGTGGTATAGTAATATGACACAGGTCTTGTGGTGGTATAAGTCTACGCATACATCCTGTAGTGGTATAGTATTATGGCACAGGTCCTGTACTGGTATGGAATTATGGCATATCTGTTAGTGGTATAGTTATATGACACAGGTCTTGTGGTGGCATAAGTCTACGCATACATCCTGTTGTGGTATAGTATTATGGCACAGGTCCTGTACTGTTATGGTATCATGGCATATGTCCGGTAGTAGTACAGTACTATGACACAGGTCTTGTAGTGGCACCAGTCTGCGCGTACATCCTGTAGTGGTATAGTGCTATAGCACAGGTCCTGTGCTGTGCAGTACAATGGCACAGATCCAACAGTGGTGGTACAGTGACAACGTTCCAATAATGGCACTTGGCTACAGTGCTGGTAGTGGCTCATGTAGCACAGAACTCTGCCACTCGTAGCAGTCCTGTAGTGATATGGCACTGATATAGTGTGAGCACTGTCACCATTCACAGACAGTTCAAAAACAGCTGGTGAAAGCAAATTCCATGCAAATGTGACAATCATCAATTCCATGTAAATGTGACAATCATCAATTCCATGTAAATGTGACAATCATCAATTCCATGCAAATGTGACAATCATCAATTCCATGCAAATGTGACAATCATCAATTCCATGTAAATGTGACAATCATCAATTCCATGTAAATGTGACAATCATCAATTCCATGTAAATGTGACAATCATCCGCCATGCAATCCTGCATCAGCTCACTGAGCAACTATGCACACGTTTACCCGCCCACGTGCTTTACACTCCCCCATGTACATGGGGATGCATTTACGCATACACTTGTGCAGCTGCATGTGCACGTGAGAGTGGTTGCAGAGGCACGCATGCATGCACACAAGTGTGCGGTCATCAATGCAAGAACAGGCGCCCACTCTCCTGCACAGGTGTGTGCTCAAGCAATGCATCATGTCCGAGTGAGCAGGAAGTGGTACATGTTCAAAAACAGCCTCTTCTTTGTTGTAAAAACACCCACGAAATTGGGTAACAAAATCCCGACTTACGTGGTTCAGACAGTTTCTGCATGACCGGAGACACCATCTCTTCGAGGGTTTGTCGCTGGGAGATGAAGTCACGCGTGGAGGCGTCGGGGGTCGCTTCTAACCATTCTGTCTTCTCCTTGCATGACGACAGAACGAGGTTCTGCACAACAAAGAAACGAAGAGGTCAGCCCCATTATGATGTGCCGCATGATTTTTTTTTTTTTTTTTTTTTTTTTTTTGCTGTCCCATCTTTTGTGCCCCCTCAGTGGATCTGTACCCATACCACTCATTCCAACCCCTTGTCCACAGCCACAGCCTGGCCTATACTGCCATAGCCCAGGCACCGACAATCCACAGGGAGCAGTCAATGTCAAGTCGGCAAGAGGCCACCCACCACAGGAGATGCTGCACTGCTGCAGATTCGCATAGGTGGTGTTCAGTGGCGCCTGTTCTGATCAAACATACACAGGGCACCACCTATTATGCCCCCAACTGATGACAACAATTACCTAGTCAAGAAGCTGGAACGAGTGAGGTCTCCTTCCGAGGGCACCATGACGTCTGTCCAGTGACAGTCCCTATGAATTTGCCAGTGCCGGTGACCCTGACAGAACTAAACCAAGGGCAGAGATGTAGAGACGTAATCAAAACTGAGGACATAAAAAAGGGCCTTAGAATTTGAGACTTCTCTCTTTCTTTTATTCTTTTTAATTTCTTTTTAAAATGCCGATCAGTGAGGATGATGAACACGATGCCACAGTTTTCCATTCTGGTCTGAGACTGCATGACACGGTACTCTATACTATCTTTCAGAATACATCCTAGCATCAACCAGGCTAGAGATACAGACACCTGCAGTGTTGATCAGGAAATTTGAGCAACACTCTCCAAGACACATCCATAAAATGGATGAAAGTCGACTGTGTGATCCCAGTCTTCCCAACTAAGCCCAAAGCAAACTCTGCTCTGGGTAGGAGCTGTTCTGGGCAGAAAAATCCCACAAAATAAAAGGCTCTGATGGGAATCGAACCTGCAAACTCCCAGCTGGGGCAGTGACCACTTTTGTCATGGCTGCTTGTGTCCCAGGTGAAAATATCTGACACTATGTATGTCATTGATCAAATGGCAGGAGACGCTGTAGGCAAAAGAATGTTCACTCTCTCTTAGAGCAGTTGGTTCTCTTGTACCATGTACACTGTTAATTTTGGGATGGCCTAATAACCGAATAGCTTGGCTGGTAGGACGCCCGATTCATGATCTTGGTGATCCTGGGGTTGCGGGGTTTGAATCTCTATTGGGCCGCATGTACGCACGTGTGTGTGTGTGTGTGTGTGTGTGTGTGTGTGTGTGTGTGTGTGTGTGTGTGTGTGTGTGTGTGTGTGTGTGTGTGTGTGTGTGTGTGTGTGTGTGTGTGTGTGTGTGTGTGTGTGTTGTGTGTGTGTGTGCGTGTGTGTGTGTGCGTGTGCGTGTGCGTGTGTGTGTATGTGTGTGCATGTGTGCACGCATGTGCGCATGTGTGTGTGGCTATGGGAGTGGCTGTGTGTTTACCCTTGTCTGTATATGTATGAGAGCATGTGTCTACATGTGTGTATGCATGCTTACATGTTGCTGATGTGTGCATACATTTGTATATTATATATATTACTAAACTTTGGCTAAACCCATCTCTCTGTAACACAAATGGTCAAATAACGTAAGTCACACTATGATGACTGCCGCTGTTCCCATGCCAGTTCCATGTCACAGACCTTTTTTCGTCTTTGCTAACTCGGCCGCCTGCTTTCTCCGGGTCCGTCACCGACTCCTGGCACAGGCGAATGCTTTCCACTAGGTTCACCTTCGCCTCTGAAATCACAACCAGTACAACAGGCTTTATCAGTCACAGCCACTGTTGCCATGGCGGTAGCTTTCTCTTCTCTTGTCGTCATGCCGTTTTTGAAATATGAAACACTGACAGGTTTTATACACAACCACACCAAAAACCAAATCTTGTCTATCAAACACCATATACTACTGATCACACTGCATCACCTTACCACCATATCACACATACAACAGCCACCATCATGTCTAACCCTATCACACACATATGACAACATGTAACATCACTCCACATCCCACAGTTCAAAATCACATCGTATATACCACCATAATCGCCTCTCACTTGACATTATCACCTTATTATGTCACCACACACCACACGATCCACATCGCTTTTGTGTGACACCACACAGAATACCACAGCCTACCATGACAACCCAACCATACAACACCGCATTCACATATGTCTTGAATCTCACACTCACGTGCCATGAAAGTCAAGCCCACGATATCCCAGCATGCCATAACCTGGTCTCAAAATAGAAATGGGGGAAACAGTTGTTTTTTTTTTAATTTATCTGGAAATGAGAAAGCAGTTGTTGATGCAGTAGCTGATGGCCAGACTAGCACAGTTGGTTGAGTGCCATATTCATAATCATGGTGATCCTGGGGGTGTGAGATTTATTCTGGGGCATTTCAGCATAGGGGGATATTCCCCTTAGAGTTAACATTGGTTTGTACTTGGCTATTACAAAAGTCATTTGAATAATAGACTATAATGAGGTTTCTTGTTGAACATACACGTAACATCTTATACAAATGTAAATTCCCATCATCAACTTTTGCAAGAGAAGCCAGTTTGGTTGTTGGTGTGGATGACACATATACACATAGCATGCACCAAGAGAATGAAAATATAAATTATGAAAACTGATTGACTGACAAAGTGACTGACATGGGATTTTGCCTGAATGTAGCACCAGCAGGTAGCTCTTCAGTCTGCTCTACCCAGGTAGCAGTCCTTTGAGTAAAGGAAAGTGTGGATTGCAAAGTACTTCGAGTGACAGCCTGGTCTCAAACCAAGGTTAGGCACTATGTAAGTATTCTTAATAATAATGGTTATAGTAATAATAATAATGATGATGATATTAACCGTAATAATAACAATGATGTTGATGATGGTGATGATGATGATGATGATGATGATAATAATAATAATAATATAATATAATAATAATATATATATAATAATAGAACTACTACTAATGATAATGATACTGCTACTACCACTAAAACAACTACTACTACTACTATTACTACTACTACTACTACTAATGATACATCAAAGAATCTCTCAAGTTTGTATTTCTTTATCTGCTTATCACATGACAGTTCATACGTCCAGTACCTCACCGCAGCTGATGCTTCCCCAGAAAACACAAAACACTCTATCGCATCACATGACAGTACCCTCCACCATTCACCGTCATGCCTCACGACATAACACCACCCTCACATCATCGCAGGCCAACTCATCCCCACCCTTACGAAAATGCACACCGCACCTGCCCAGTCCAGGAAGTCCACACATTCAGTCTGGTTGTAGCGGGCAGCAGTTTCTCGTGCCCGTTCCCCATGAGTGTTCCGTTGCTGCAGGTTAGCGTTGAACTCCACCAGCACTTTCAGAACTCCAACGCGACCCCAAGCAGCGGCATGATGCAAAGGGCAGTAACCTGAATGGGTTGTTTAAATTTGCTGACGACGGAAAATAAAAGTCATGGTAAAAAAACAAAACAAAACAAAAAACAAACCTGACTTTTCCAGAAGCCGGGACAAAAGGGAAACAAAAAGTGTCAAGAACAGATCGACATAAGCAAAAAAAAAACAACAGTTTTAAGGTAAAACAATGTAAGGAAACAAGATACAATAATACAAAAATAACAACAATGAGATATTTAACCAATTCCAGATCCCCACAAATCTACCCTGGCCCCCATTCCTATCTTCTTTTTTTTTTTTTTAATCTACAAAAACGTTCATTCCATGAGAAAAAGAAAAGTTAAAAAGAATTTTGATAAAAAACCCACATCATCATGAAAATGCTGCAGATAACGATTTGGGTACATCCCTCACTCCCTCTATTCATCCCACATCCCACCTGCCCCCCTTCCAGATTGGTCTGTGTACAGCACATTTCATTCAGTGAACAAATGACACAGAAACTGCCATCTACATCCTCCCTCCCTCTCCCACCCCCACCCATCCCACCTGCAACAACTTTCTCTAAATATATATATTTGAATCTCCACTTGCATGAAAATTGGAAAACACTGGTTTATTCTCATTTATAACAGCCCTAATTTTAGTGTCAAACAGAACTGGTGCCTCTTGCCAACATTTATAAGTATTCATTGTAAAATGCATTTCTCTGACTTGGTACAGAAGCATGTGTGTGTGTGTGTGTGTGTGTGTGTGTGTGTGTGTGTGTGTGTGTGTAGATGTGTGTGTGTGTGTGTGTGTGCAGATATATGTGTGTGTGTGTGTGTGTGTGTGTGTGTGTGTGTGTGTGCGCGCACGAGCGTGCATGGGTGTGTGCATATGTGTGTGTGTGTGTGTGGTTGGTCTGTTGTATATATGTATGTATATATGTGTATTGAGAGGAAGACTAAAGCATGGAAAACCAAAAAACAGAAACAAAACAACATGTACAAAACCAAATTGTTAAGAACTGCAACTGTAAAAATAGGCTCACATGGTTGCATATCATGTGAATGAAAACAAAGCCTCACTTA
>JADBJO010004644.1:190030-191158 GCA_016801955.1 Conus betulinus
CGTGCGTGTGTGCGTACGTGCGTGCGTGTGGTGTATGTGTGTGTGTATTTGTGTGTGTGTGTGTGTGTGTGTGGTGTGTGTGTGTGGGTGTTTTGTGTGTGTGGTGTGTGTGTGTGTGTGAGCGAGAGAGAGAGAGAGAGAGAGAGGAGAGAGAGAGAGAGAGAGAAAGAGAGAGAGTGTTTGTGTATGTGTGTGTGTGTGTGTGTGTGTGTGGTGTGTGCGCGCGGGCGTGCGTGTGTTTTAGATATTAATTTGTTTAAATTTAGGACGAACGTTATGGAAATTGTCCTCTTCATTATTATCATAATTCTCAGTCAAATTTCATTTTCCTAGTCCTCAATTGTTTTCTTGATTTATCCTCCCAGTACTGACATGATATATTTTTCCAAAGCTGGGGACCGGAATCGCGGAGTTAAAAGAGCGTTAGATTCATGATCCTTGTGATTCTCGGGGGGAGCAGGTTTTCGAATCTACGCTGGGCTGATTCAACACGCGGGAGTTTTTTTTTCCGTCGGAGTTTTATATTTGGTTCTGATTCTATTTCCCGAAAAAAGTCTTTTGAATAAGAATGTAAACAGAGGTTTGTTGTGCGAATTCACGCATAACACCGTACACACACGACAAATCCCGTTGCTATCTTTTTTTAAAAGAGTAAGCCAGTTCGGCGTTTGTATGGGAGGACACACACACAAAGCACATATCTTCCATAAACGCAAATCAAAAGAAATGATAAAAATGTGGCTGACTGATATCAAACTGAATAAAACGGGTTAAAAAAACAACCCCCCCCAAAAAAAAAACCTGAATGCAGCGCCAGCAGGCAGCTCTTCAGTCGGCTCTACCCAGGTAGGCAGCCCGTTTGTGTAAACGAGAGCGTGGATTGTGAAAGCGCTCAGAACTCGTTCTTTCACCGGGAAGACGTACTCTGTAAGTCTTCATGATGGTAGTAATAATCATACTTTTGTTTGTTTATTCTCCCAGTATCGATATAATCTGCTTCTTTATTCTTCCAGGTTTTAATTTGCTTGATTCTTGAATTTCTCAGGCTGACATGTTTTCTGTTTTCGCTATTCTCCAAACATTGGCACATTTGGGTCTTTTTTCCTACAGAGTGTACATGTTTCAGTT
>JADBJO010004645.1:0-5000 GCA_016801955.1 Conus betulinus
TGTGTGTGTTTGTGTGTGGATAGAGAGAGAGAGAGAAGAGAGAGAGAGAGAGAGAGATGAGATAGCTAGTTTGTGTGTGTTAGGGGGGATCTCTTGATACTGAATAGTTGTTTACAACTGTTGTAGAGTGAAGCCCTGGGAACTCCTCTCACCCCATCTCAGTTTTTCCTTCCGATGATCTTTCACGTGCCATTCTTTTGAATAATGTCCGTAAGGGAAACGCCCCCCCCCCCCTCCTCCCTCCCTCTCTCTCTCTGTCTGTCTGGTCTCTCCTCTCTCTTCACGTGATGAAAGGGACAAGCCAATGAGGTAGACATGTAAACGCTTAGATGTGCCGAGGTGTGGTGGTGGGTTTTGTTTTCGTTGGTTTGTTGTTGTTTGTGGGGGGGGGGGTTTGGGACTTCTTTAAAATATTGAAATGTTTAGTGGTTAAGTGTTCATAAAACTGAAGGCAAGCATCTCCTCACACCCGGACTCTGGTTTTTTGTTTGTTTTTGTTTGTTGTTTGTTTGCATTTCGCACAGAGTGGTTTGTTTTATAATTTAAAGTGACCCATAAAAAGCCAATGTGAATAATTTTCTCTCTCCTCTCTCTCTCGCTCTCCTCTATATATCCCTACCACCCCTTCCCCCCGTCCTCGAGTGTATAACTGACAACACTGAAGTAGAAGAGAAAAACACCTAAGGTGTGGGTGTGTTTTGGTGTTTGGAAGGGGAGGGCACTCCAGGGTGAGGAACCTCTCGCAATATGAAAATATTTGTTGACAACTGTTTTGAAACACAAGCTGTCTTTTCTGACCCAGACTGAGAGTTGTCTTCCGATGATAATTTCAAAGCGTCCTAAAAGAAGTCCACATTTGAATTTCTCTCTCTCTCTGGAATATATATATATCAAGACACACAAACACACACACAACACAACATATGATACTATAGTATATATATATTATAGATATATATTGCCTTCTGCCCGGCACTCACACGCATCCCGTACACGCGCCTCCACGTTCCTGGAATCATGCTACAGTACACATTTCCAATTCGTTTACATCCATCGTGTTGAGGCCAAAGACCGATGTACGTTAACATAGAGAGCTCTCTCCTCTCTCTCTCTTCTCTCCTCGCTCTCCCCCCTCTCTCTCTAATCTATCTCTACTCTCTCTCTCTCTATAGGCGATGATGCCTTTGAGAAGGGGGCAGGCGGATCGGATATACAACAAGGTGCGTAAGGTTAACTCTCTTGAGTATGAAAACTTGTATTGATTTTGTTGTTGTTGAGCAAAAGTCTCCTGTCTCGTATCCGTCCTCCTCTCTCTCCTTCACCTTCATACCCCCCCCCCCCCTCCCCCCCCCCCCCCCCCCCCCCCCCCCCCCCACCCCCCCCCCACCCCCCCCCCCCCCCCTCTTTTTTTTTACCCCTCAATACTTTTGAAGTGAGAAGGCTTTTCCAAGTAAGAAGCTGTTGAAAGTCAATGCCAAAACCCTGTCTGTCTTCCTCTCTCTCATCTCTCGCTCTCTCTGTCTTACTCTCTGTTTATGCACCCACCCCCATCCCCAGGCTCTATATCTCTCTGCTCTCTTCTCTCCTCCTCTCTTCATGTCTCCCCCCCCCCCCCCACCCCCGCCCCCGATCCAGTTTGTATGTATGTGTCAGTTTGTCGGGTCATACGTTTCCTCCACCGCCAAGTCCTTTTCTAATTCTACTCCTCCCTTCATTTCCTTTCACAAAGGTGTCCTCCCCCTCTTCACCACCTTTTTTTCCCCCCAGAGTTTTTGCCACCCCCACCCTTTTTTTGCACCCCCCTTTATTTATTTATGTTTTTTCAGCTTGATTGTATTTGCTTTGTTCTATCATCGACTTGAACACACGTGTTATGTATCTGTCTTTCTTTGTTCTTTCTCTTTGTATCCGTCTCTCTGTCTGTCTGTCTCTCTCTTTCTCTCTGTGTCTTTCTCCCCCCCCCCCCCCCCCCACACACACCACACACACACTCTCTCTCTCTCTCACGCACACACACACCACACACACACACACCCACACACACACACACACACACAGTGTGCGCGCACGCACGCACACGCAGAGTGAGAGAAAGAGATTCACAACACACACACACACACACACACACACACTCGGGTTACTCGCCTCATTGCGGATGACGCTTCTTTGTTTCCCAGGCATCGACTGATTGATAAATGGGGATTAGATGCTGTGATGTCAGCAAGCAGGAGAGGGGTGGGGTGGGGTGGGGGGTGGGTGGGGTGGGGTAGGGATTGTGGTGGTAGTGGACGCGGCTGGAGAAGGGAGACAATTCTATATTTAAAAAAAAAAAAAAAAAGGCTGGAGAAGGGAGACAATTCTATATTTTAAAAAAACAAACAAACCAACAAACAACGTGATAGGGACATTAATACAAACGAAATCGACAAAATGCGTGTACTGACTAGCATGGTTTACTTTGATTTCGTGGTGAATGTTGTTATAGAGCACGCGCAGCATATACTCGCGCGCGAACACACAGAAAGCGGTGAATACCTTATACTCGGCAGTTTGTCCGGCTGGATACCGTGGGTCATGATGTTCGAGCACGTGCAGCTGCATCCATACGCGCTCGAGCATGCAGGCAAACAGATAGCAATGGAAGAAGATATGGGTATGTATCAGGCGCACACACACACACGTCTGTTACTTACCCTGTACTCGTGTGGTATAGCGTCAAGACCGAAAACAAAATTGTTACGGTTCTCCGGCAAAATGACATGCTGTAAATCTAACACACAAAAAGTATCGATCTATCTATCTATATATATAGATAGATAGATAGAGAGATTTATAGATATATTTATAGATAGATACATATTTTAGCGTGACGCAGCGAATATAGTTTCAAAAACAGAGTGACTGAGGGGGGCGGAAAATGAAGCAAATTTCGAGAGAGAGAGAGAGAGAGAGAGAGAGAGAGAGGGGGGGGGGGAGGGGGTAGTTACCGCCAAGGACACAGACAAACATAGCACAGGACAAGACAATGCGTTTCGACCTCTTGGGGTCTTCTTCAGGCGAAAACAAACAACATGTGGGACAATGAGCAAAGAACGGGAAATCTCTTAGCTTTCTCATGGTCGCCACGCGTTCAAAATGGCCGCCGGACGGAAACGGGGCCACCCTCCTTTCTCTTCCTTCTCCTCCTCCTCTTCTTCCTCCTTGTCTTTCTCTTTCCTCCTCCTGTTCTTCCCCTTTGTCGTCGTCCTTTTTTTTTTTTTTTTTTTTTTTTTTCATCCACAATTAGTAGTAGTTCTAGTCCTATTGTTGTTATCATTATGGACACAGCTTGGTTGCAACCGATTTCGCTTCTCCAGTAATGCAGAGTGAACGACAAATGGGCGCCACCAGAAGCACAAATAACCATGGATTTAAATAAAAACAGAGTGCAGAGAATTTCCTTCCCCCAGCAGTCTAGGATGTTACAAAACGGACCGGTTATGAGTGTTCCGCAACTAAGTCGACTTCAGACGTCACAGAACTTTGACGTCAAAAATGCGCTTGAGGGAGACGTGTTTGTCGCCAATTCGCTAGTCTGTTGTGTAGTCTGTGTGCTCTACCAGCCTTTCTCTGCTGTGTGTGTGTGTGAGAGAGAGAGAGAGAGAGAGAGTGCACGAATGCGAGTGTGTGTTTTGGGTCCCCCCCTCCCAAATTTACGTCTCTGTTTCGTTTGTGTGTGTGTGTGTGTGTTTGTTTTTGTTTTCTTTTTTTTTTTTTTTTCGTTTTTTTTTTTTGTTTTTTTGTTTTTTTTTTTTGTGGTGGAGATGAAGAGTGTATGCGAGCGCGCGTGTATGTATACACGCATGCATGCATACATAGGAAGAAGAGGCTTTTGTGTTGTTGTTTTTGTTTTGTTTTGTTTGTTTGTTTTTTTTGTAACAGCAGGACGACTGATAACGGACACGACGGGGTCCACTCACTAGTGTGCGGTGGCCAGCTAATAAGCGCTGTTAAGAAGAGCCCGCACACAATGACGATGTGATCTTCAGCAGAAAGCTTTGTGACCCGGTGACTTCCCCTTCGCTTTTCTCACCGTTGTCGCACATAGCAACGTGATCCACGTCAGGTGTGCTGCTGAGGGGGAGGGGACGGGGGAGAGGGGAGGGTGTGCGTGTGTGTGTGTGCGCGGAGGGAAGAAAGAAATAGAGAGATGGAGGGGAGATAAAAGATGGGGGGAGGGGGAGATGCAGGCGAAAGTTGAAATGACTGCCTCAGGTTTAAGACTTCAGTTTGCTTTTTTTTTTTTCTTTCTTTCTTTCTTTTTCTTTTTCTTCTTCTTCTTTTTTATTTATTTATTGATTTTTTTTTAAATTAAAACGTTTCAGATTGTAACGAGATCCTAAATATGGGGAAACTCGAGATGAAGAGCCTCGTTTTTTGTTTGTTTTCTTTGTTGTTTATTTATTTTATTTGTTTGTTTTTCTTTCTTGTTTATTTCATTTCATTTATATATATATACATATATATATATATTTTTTTTTTTTTTGAAGGGAGAGGGAGGTATTCGTTATAATTCAAAGTAATTCGGTTCTCGTCAGTTGTTTTTTTTTTTACCCCCGCTGGAATCAATCTCTCTCTCTCTCTCTCTCTCTCTCTCTCTCTCTCTCTCTCTCGCACACACACACACACACACACACACACACACACACACACACACGTGCATTTTCACGCAGACGCAACATGCGCGCGCGCACTCACGCACGCACGCGCGCGCGCGCGTACGTACGCACACACACACACACACACACAGATCTCGGTCGTAAATCTGGCATTAAACGCAGTGCTATTACTTTAAGTGGCGGGAAGGGTAAGGGAGGGAGAGAGAGAGAGAGAGAGGGGGGGGAGATGGGTGTGACACGGCTAACGATGACGGCTCGTATCCAGGGGGGGGGGGGGGGGGGGGGGGGGGGGGGGGGGGGGGGGGGGTCCTCCTCCAGCCTATCTCCCCTTGTCTGTCCATC
>JADBJO010004645.1:15000-27500 GCA_016801955.1 Conus betulinus
GAACAGCTGCTGTCGAAGCGAAGCTGCAACTTAAAGCTAAACAAGCAATACACGGCTTGTTTGAAAGACGACCGAGCAACGATCAAGCTTTCAGTAGCAACCCTCTTTAAAAAAATAAAATAAAAAAAAATAAAAAATAATGTGAAAAAAAAAAAAAAAAAAAAGCGGCATCCCATCCTTCTTTTTCTTCTTTGCCTTCCGATGATGACGTCACTTCCGGCCTTTAAAATGTCTTTTGGGGGTGGGGATGGCGGAAATCCCGGCTTCTCCGGGTTGGTTGTCTCCCTTCACAAAATAGTTTTTGAACCCGAACATCGTACCGTTGGGAGAAAGTAGGTAAGGATGGAGTTGTAAGGGCGGATGAGTCGGCGGAAGGAGGTGGGGGGGGAGGGGGGGGGGACCAGGATACTGATTGGTTGAACGCTGAGCTTGGCAGCAAGGGGGGGGGGGGGTGGAGGGGGAGGGGTCACTTTTTTTTTTTATTGTCCAAGTAGGCTTGCAAGTTTGTTTGTTTTTTTTTACGTGTGTGCGTGTATGTGTCAGACACCGCGCGCACTTGAAGGTAGCTTTCCTGGGGGTCGACTGGGTGCGGTACGTTTGGCCAAATCAAGCGGCACGTGAGACTCGGGGGGAAGCAAGTGGGCGCCGCCAATCGCCAGAAAGACGGCTCTGCTACTGCTGGGCCCACCGCGCGCCAGCAGACTGTATCATGATAATGTGAGAGACGGGGGAGAGAGAGAGGGAGAGAGAGAGAGAGAGAGAGGGGGGGGGGGGCAGAGAGGGGAGAGAGAGAGAATGAGAGTCACAGAGAGAGAGACAGACAGACAGTGACTGAGAGAGAGAGACAGAGGCAAAGAGAGAGTGACACACGGAGATAGAGAGAGTGCGTAATTTATTCAATGAGGCTAAAGTTTTATAATGAGAAAGACAGAGAGAGAGAGAGAGTTCAGAGTTCATTCAGAGAGCCCAAAGCTTTATGATGAGAGTGAGTGAGAGAAAGAGTTAAGAATTTATTCAGTAGGCCAAAGTTTTATGAGAGGGAGAGAAAGAGTCACACACACACACGCGCACACGCGCGCGCGCGCGCGCGCGCACACACACACACACACACACACACACACACACACACACGCACGCACGCAGAGGGAGAGTTCAGATTTCTTAAGTAAGGCCAAAGCTTGTGATGAGATGTAGAGAGAGAGAGAGAGAGAGATTATAATTTATTTTGTGAGGCCAAAACTTTACGATGAGAGACAGACAGAGAGTGAGTGACAAAGAGAGAGAGAGTGAGAGAGAGAGAGATTTCAGAATTTATTCAGTGAGGTTAAAGCTTTATGATGATGAGAGAGAAGGAGAGTGTTCAAAACTCGGTCAGGAAAGCCAAAACCTTATGATGGGAAAGAGGTTTTCCAAATTTGTTTATGATGCCGCTTATAATGCGCGCGCGCGCGAGAGAGAGAGAAGAGAGAGAGAGAGAGAGAGAGTTCAAAATTCAGTCAGGGAGGTCAAAGCCTTTTGATGAAAGAGAGAGTGTGTGTGTTTTTTCAAAATGTATTCATTGAGGCCAAAAACCTAAAATGAGGGAAAGAGAGAGAGAGAGAAGAGAGAGGGGGGGGGGGATAGAAAGGGAGAGAGAGTTCAAAATTTAATCAGCGAATCCAAAGTCCCTTGTGAAAGTGTTTGAGCAAAACTATGACTCTGTATATGTGTGTTGCGCGCGCGCGCACGCGCGCCTGGGTGTGCGCTATCGTAAACTCTAAGCTGCAATATCAGATATACCAAATCGAAGTTTGTGTTTGTGATGGGCGGGTGAGGGGGGGGGGGGGGGGGGGGGGGACTTTTATAGTGCGATTCGTTCTACATTTAATCTTTGATGCAAACGATACCAGTTTCTTCATTTAAGAGCAATACGTCGATGAAGAAATCTGCGTCAAATGTTGGTACTTTTCTGGACCCCCCCCCCCCCCCCCCCCCCCCCCCCCCCCCCCCACCACCACCACACCACACACACACACACACACACACACACACACAACGCACTACCACCGCTATCACCACCACCCGCACTCCACAACACATCGTATATAGAAAATCCGTCCACTAGGTTGAGAACTTGTCTTTTTTCTCGCAGAGACCTCCCGAGACCGGAAGTGACGTCAGAGAGAGAGAGAGAGGGTGGTGGTGATGATGAGAGAGAGAGAGAGAGAGAGACTGCGTTATTTCTGATGATGGCGATGTTGGTCGCTGGATCGTCTGATCGTCTTTCAAAAGAGCCGCACCCTTGTGAGGGTTAATTGAGAGAGAGAGAGAGGGGGGGGGGGGGGGGGGGAGCGAGCGAGAGAGAAATGAGCGCGACGGACAGAGAGAGAGAGAGAGAGCACAAACAGCGAGCGGTTTGCATAATAAACCACCACGAACAGCGCACTGTGTCACAACTAAAGAACAGACGGGAACAGACACGAGCCACAATTCTTCACAGATGTCACCGTCCGGGTCGTGTGACCATAAGTTTTGGGACATGTGGACTTTTTGTCCCCCCCCCGGACTTTCCCACCACTGGACTTTTCTGCACCAGAGAGAGGAGAGAGAGAGGGGGGGGGGGGGTGTGAAGGGTGTGTGTGGGGGGGGGGTGTAACTGTGCGGGCCTCACTACACTTGTAGTGGAGAATCTCAGGGAACGGGACGGATCGGTGGGAGGGGAGGGGGGGGGGGGGGAGGATGTTGGACAAACAGAATATCGGTCTGTTGTGTTGTGTTGTTTGGTGTGTAAAATAATGGTGGTTACGCTTGACCACGACGATTTGTCTCTCTCTCTCTCTCTCTCTCTCTCTCTCTCTCTCTCTCTCTCTCTCTCATGATTTAAAGAAACGGGTTCAGGAGGACACTACCTGCGCAACAGTGGGTTTAGCCCCTGTAGAAGGGTCAGAGCAGGTTTTCAAAGGACGTTGCCACTCTTGTACGGACTGGGACACTGCTCCATTTGTGACAGAACGTCGTTTGATGTTGTGATTTTGGGGGGTTTGACAAGCTAAATGACATTCATTAAAAACAACACCAAGGACGAAAACCAGGAAGATTCATTTCATTGAGATCAGAGGAGGGGGGGGGGGGGGGGGGGGGGGGAGACCTCAATTTTCAATGTAGGACTGATAAACATTCATATCTTTTTGAAAGGAAGGAAAAGGAACTGGAATTAGGCTTAAGCTGGTATGGTTCAGAAGATGGCTTGGAAACAAAGAAAGAGAAGGGCATAGATGGGGGGGGGGGGGGGGGGGGGGGGGGGGGGGGGGGGGGGGGGGGGGGGGTTAAGAGGGTGAGAGACCAGAGAAAAAGAAGTTGATTTGAATATATGCTTTCCTGTTTGAACACCTGCGATGTTTTTTTTTTTTTCTTTTTTTTTTTTTTGTTTTCGTCGTCGTTGTGCGGTGTGTGCTTTACATTATAGAATCGGTCGGTCATTCGTGTCATTGATTTCTTCATTTGTCATTTTCTAAATTTCGTCTTTTTTTTTTTTTTTTTTTTTTCTTTCATCAGTCGTATATAGCATTAGTGTCGGTCCATCCCCACCTACTTCGTCCCTCTGTCATCTCTGTCTGTCTGTCTGTCTGTCTGTCTCTCTCTCTCTCTCTCTCTCTCTCTCTCTCTCTCTCTCTCTCTCTCTCTCTCTCGTCACTCGTTCTCTCTCTCTCGTCATCTCGTTCTCTCTCTCTCTCTCTCTCTCTCTCTCTCTCTCTCTCTCTCTCATCAGTTCTCATGCAGCCTCTTAACTCGCCTAGGCTATAAACATCTTGACCAGATCCCCCTCCCCTCCCCCCAATCCTTTCTCTTACATTCCTTGGTTTTTTTTGTTTTTTTTGTCCTCAGTTTGCCTGGTTTCCTCGCACACAGCCACTACACCCCCTCCCCCCCCCCCCCCCCCCCCCCAACACACACACACACACACATCCATCCCGCACGCTCTTTTCCACGCGCACACTTCGCTCAAACCCTGGAGCTCAACCATCGACTTAAAACGAGACGAGATCATTAGGAAGACCAAGAGCAGAGAGTTCGGCATTCTTGCCCCGAGGTTGAGCCAGTCTGGCTAAAACCACGAGGAGTGAGGAGAAGAACACAAAGGCTTGAGGGAGGGGGGGCGGGGGGAGGGGGGGGGGAGTTGAAGGGCAGGCAACAGATTAACGTGGATCTGGTTCGGTGTGGACAAACAAGACGGCTCACCGTGATCTGGCCGACTGCTTTTAGAGCGCTAATGGTTCTGGCAAGCTGAATTTCTTCAATTTCGTTTCAGGTATTGTGGACGGGGGGGGGGGGGGGGGGGGGGGGTAGTGTCTATGGGGTTTCTTAATGAGTTAGGAGAGAGGAGGATAGGGTAGGGTGGGGTGGGGAAGTGGACCTGTGCACGCAGAGGGTCCAAACTATAGTCTTTGTGCATCTTTAGCGGACAAGGAGACGAATATAGTGAAAATACAAAATGGGGGGGGGGGGGGGGGGGGGGGGGGGGGGGGGGGGGGGGGGGGGGGGGGTGCACATCATCAAATCGAAACAAGCTGTTCTTGGTTAGTAAATTGAACCCGTGGAGTGAAACCACCGTGTGTTGTCTTGGTGCGCCAAAGTCCGAGCGCTTTGACAAATAACGCAGGAAAGGGAGGAGGAGGGGGGGGGGGGGGGGGGGGGGGTGTTGGGGGGGGGGCCATGGGGGGGGGGTGGGGGGTGGGGGGGGGGGGGGGGGGGGGGGGGGGGGGGGGGGGGGGGGGGGGGAAACTTGGGGGGGGGGGGGGGGTGGGGGGGGGGGGGGGGGGGGTGGACATGTTAAATATCCGTCACCAGGACAACACGCCAAAGAAGTGAAACTTGCAGCCCTGAAAAAAAAAAAAATTGGGACAGACGAATAAATAAGCAAACGCCAGCAAGACGGCAGGAACCCCCACCCCCCAAAGTGAGTGAGATAGTTGAAGAATTCTGCCTGTATCGGGACAGCTTACACTCGCCGCAGCTACCGTAAGATCCTGTGAACTTTTGGAACGTCCTTTTCTGGGGAGGCTTTTACTTGCTTGTTTTGTGTGCTCTGTACAGGAGATGATGCTGTGCTACTACCACTTCTGAGCTTTTGTATATGACAGGGTAGTCGGACTAAGATAATAATGTCCTTTGAAAAAAAAAAAAAAAAAAAGAAAAAAAAGAAAAAAAAAAACTCAGCAGTTATCCTGAGCGAATGTGGCTCTGTTTGTAGTTGGCCGTTACGCGTTCCGGTGGTTTGGGAATGGTGCGTAGTTGTCATCCATAAAGAATAAAGAGTCCATAATTACAGAGTAACAAGGCGACCAAACTAAGGAGAGAGAGAGAGAGAGAAAGAGAGAGAGAGAGAACGAAAATGTTTATTGAGGGAAAGGAATAAGCACAAATTCAGTGGCCTTTTTTCATCCAGCCTCAAAACAAAGCAAAGGGTTCTAAACATGTGATGAAAAACATTCCATCGAACTTTGACTATATACAACAATGAATAGATAGCTATTTGAGACCGAATAATGCAATATGTTATTACAGGAAGAATGAATAGATAGCTGTTTAGAACGAATGATGCAATATGTAATTAGAGGAAGAAAGTGTGGATAGCTGTTTAGAACGAATGATGCAATATATGTAATTAGAGGAAGAAAGTGTGTGGGGTGGAGAACGACAGAGAGATTTGGGGTGGGGGGTGTGTGTGGAGAAACTGAATGAGGAGACAGATTCTGTGTGTGTGTGTGTGTGTGTGTGTAAGAGAGAGAGAGAGAGAGAGCTCATTTCTTTCAGTAAGTTGGTAAAGGTATCTAGTCGGGGGAGAGGAAGAAGTGACGGTGACTGTGTGTGTGTGTGTGTGTGTGTGTGTGTGTGAAACAGAGAGGAGAGAGAGAGAGACTGTGACTGTGTGCAGGAGAGAGAGAGAGGTGGAGGAAGAATCGGTGAATGTAAAATGACACACACATTTGTGTAACAGAAAACAAAAAAGAAAAGGGAAATCGTATTATGTGGATAATTAGTGCCTTCAGGGATGGGAGAGAAATGGGTTCAGCATGAGAGAGGTGGGATGCTATAAACAGGATCCATCATTATACAACAGGAGAGAGGTGGGATGCTATAAACAGGATCCATCATTATACAACAGGAGAGAGGTGGGGGATGCTATAAACAGGATCCATCATTATACAACAGGATAGAGGTGGGATGCTATAAACAGGATGCATCATTATACAACAGGATAGAGGTGGGATGCTATAAACAGGATCCATCATTATACAACAGGAGAGAGGTGGGGGATGCTATAAACAGGATCCATCATTATACAACAGGAGAGAGGTGGGATGCTATAAACAGGATGCATCATTGTACAACAGGAGAGAGGTGGGATGCTATAAACAGGATGCATCATTATACAACAGGAGAGAGGTGGGATGCATTATAGAACAACACGAACGTGTAACTGATTTTTTTTTTTTTTTTTTTTTTTTTTTTTTTTTTCAGCGCGGGAGAGCGCAGGCCTTCGCTAAAATTCTAACGGATCCTGGACCTGCCCTTGGATCAGGACATGCAGTTAAATAACAGGGAAGAAAAGACGGGGAGGGCTTGGTGGGGGGGGGGGGGGGGGGGGGGGGGATCTTACTGTGAAATGAGAGGGAGAAAAGAAAATCAGATCGGTAAGCAGGCTCTCCTCTCTCTCTCTCTCTCTCTCTCTCTCTCTCTCTCTCTCATTTAAATCTGTGATCAAGTCATTCGATGAATTTGGGGGGGGGGGGGGGGGGGACAAATCCTGCTAGGGGAAAGTGATAGTATGGTTGGGCTGAAAGTTAGTATTTCTGGGCTAAAGAGTCTGGAAAGAGTCCTCTCTCTGTCTCCTTGTCTCTCTCTCTCTCTCTCTCTCTCTCTCTCTCTCTCTCTCTGTATGGAAAATTTGAAGTAAACAGTTTATGTCACAATGAAATGTTAATATTCCTTGAAAATAATACGCTTTATCGGCAGTTGCATATTTGCAAACAGTCATAGCCTTCAGTTCGTAGACAGTCGTAATTATCAGTTCGTAAACTCTTAAACTTCGTTGTCCATTACCATTTAAAAATTTTATCATTAGAAAAGAAAAAAACGAAAACTTTGCCCGCTTGGTGTGGTCGGCTCTGAAATACGGTGACAGTAATTCCCCCAAGGGCCACACATCATTTTATCTTTCCAGTAAGTTGGGTTCATATGGTCTGGTAGGATTTGTTGGTCAGGTGTGTGTGTGTGTGTGTGTGTGTGTTGTTGTGGTGGTGGTGGTTGTTTTGTTGTGTTTTTGCCTTTTTTTTTCTTAATGTTGGCTAGCGGAGTGAGAGAGAACTCTCTCTCTCTCTCTCTCTCTCGCTCTCTCTCTCTCTCTCTCTCTCTCTGGATGGAGTAGAAGGGAACCGTCCAATTCGTCATGAGGGAAAAAGCACGGTGCAGTGGGCGTTGTAGCTAGCTACAGGCGGCTGGTGTGTGAGCGAGAGAGCAGCGAGCGAGGCGTTGAGCTTCGACCAGCATTTAACGTACAGCAGTTTTCTTGAGCATCTCTCTCCAGACGTAGAGAACGGGTTTCATTCATGCACGCGAGAGAGAGAGAGAGAGAGAGGGGGGGGGGGGGGGGGGGGGTCGCGGGTGAAAGGTCGTGGGAGGGAGGGGTGCTGGCTCCTCATTGGCTGAGCGAGGGGCAATAAGGGGTTGCCCTGATATGGCCAGCGCCCCTTTTAGTCTCTCTCGCTCGACTCAAAGAACCGAGAGAGGAGTTAGAGGGAATGGAAAAGGAAGGACGGGAGGAGAGAGGAAAGTGTGAGGGGGGGGGGGGAGGGGAGGGGGGGGGAGAGAAAGTGTGGGAGTGTGCGTGGGTGGAGAAGGGTAGGAGGGGGGGGGGGGGGGTTAGGGGGCTCAAGCGTGGTGGAAGAGGAAGTTAGCAAATGTGATAGGAGGCTCTCTCAGTCAGCCAGGGGAGCCAGGGGATGGGGGGGGGGGGGGGGGGGGGGGGGGGGTGGTAGCATCGTTATTGTTCTTCACTGCGTCGTCGTTTTCGGGGGGGGTGGTGGTGGTGGTGGTTTGATTTGACATTTCTCTGGCGTTTGTCTGTATCTGTCCGTCGCTGTCTTGAACTGCACTGCTGCCCCCCCCCCCCCCCCCCTTCCCCCCCCCTCTTCTCTCTCTGTCTGGTCTCTCTCTCTCTGTCTCTCTCTCTCTCTCTCTGTCTCTGTCTGTCTGTCTGTCTGCTTCTCAGTTCTCCCCATCCCGCACTCTTCTCTTCCCTCCCCCCCTCTCTCTCTCTGTATTCGCCTCCCTCCCTCCTGCTACCCCTACCCTCTCTCTCTCCCCTACCCCCCCCCCATCCCCTCCCCTTAAAGATTTGTTACATAACATTCTCTCTCTCTCTCTCTCTCTATCTCTCTCTCTCACACACACACACACACACATATATACATTCTCTCACTGTCTCTGTATATCTCTGTCCCTCCCTCTCTCCATCCCCATCCATCCCCACCCACCCACCCCCACCCCCATCATACACCTCCTCGTTCATCCTCCTCCTTCCTCCTTCCCCCCAACCTTCCTCGCTCCCACACGAAGATCTGGTCCTCTCTCTCTACCCTGTCCTTCCTCTCCTAACCCCCCAACCCCCCCCCCCCCCCCCCTCCACCCCCACGCCCCTCTCCCCTCCCCCCTCCCCCTGCCCACCCCCTTCGGCCACTCGGTAGGAAGTTGTGAAGTGGTTACGGAAGCAGACCCTTGTTCCAACACAGCCCCAGACAGACAGGGACCCTGTGTGCCATTGTTGGCCATGGTCATGGGGGGAGCGCTGTGTGCCATTGTTGGCCATGGTCATGGGGGGAGCGCTGTGTGCCATTGTTGGCCATGGGGGGAGCGCTGTGTGCCATTGTTGGCCATGGCCATGGGGGAGCGCTGTGTGCCATTGTTGGTCATGGGGGAGCGCTGGGTGCCACTGTGTGTGCCATTGTTTGGTCATGGGGGAGCGCTGTGTGCCATTGTTGGTCATGGGGGAGCGCATGTGTGCCATTGTTGGTCATGGTCATGGGGGAGCACTGTGTGCCATTGTTTGGGTCATGGGGGAGCGCTGTGTGCCATTGTTGGCCATGGTCATGGGGGAGGACCTGTGTGCCATTGTTGGCCATGGTCATGGGGGAGCGCTGTGTGCCATTGTTGGCCATGGTCATGGGGGAGCGCTGTGTGCCATTGTTTGTCATGGGGGAGCGCTGTGTGCCATTGTTTGTCATGGGGGGAGCGCTGTGTGCCATTGTTGGTCATGGTCATGGGGAGGGAGCACTGTGTGCCATTGTTGGCCATGGTCATGGGGGAGCGCTGTGTGCCATTGTTGGCCATGGTCATGGGGGAGCGCTGTGTGCATTGTTGGCCATGGTCATGGGGGAGCGCTGTGTGCCATTGTTGGCCATGGTCATGGGGAGCGCTGTGTGCCATTGTTGGCCATGGTCATGGGGGACAGCTGTGTGCCATTGTTGGCCATGGTCATGAGGGAGCGCTGATGTGCCCTTGGGTGTTGTGTCTCTGCTTGTCTTTTGTTTCATTTTGCTTTCCAACTAGCATCGTTGCGCGCTTTCTGCTCTGTGTGTGCGTCTGTCTCTGTCTGTATGTCTCTCTCTCTCTCTCTCTCCTCTCTCTCTCTCTAGATCTCTCTCTCTCTCGCTCATCATCATATCATCATCATCATCATCATCAAAAACAACACAATTGTGCCCACCATCTAAACCCTCCCCTCTCTCTCTCTCTCTCTATCTCTCTCTCTCCTCTCTCTTTGTCTGTCTTATCACTCTATTTCTTGTCCACCCATCAATCAATCAACATCATTTCTCACCCCTCTCTCTCTCTCTCTCTCTCTGTGTCTGTCTGTCATCTCTCTCTCTCTCTCTGTCTCTGTCTGTCTGTCTGTCTGTCTATATGTCTCTGTGTTACCTATGGTCCAGTATCATCATCATCATCACCTCATCATCTCTCTCTCGCTTCTCTCTCTCTCTCTCTCTCTCTCTCTCTCTATCTCTCTCTCTGTGTGGCCCCTCCCCTTCCTCCCCTTCCTACCCTCTCTTGCTCTCTATTTCTTGTCTACCCATCGTCATTATCATCACTGTCGTCATCATCATCATCATCAATCCCACACACCACCACCACCACCATCTCTCTCTCTCTCTCTCTCTCTCTCTCTCTCTCTCTCTCTCTCTCTCTCTCTCTCTCGTTCCCTCCCTCCCACTGGTCCACCCTTTTTTTGGTGCGTGCACACGCTCTTACTTTTTTTTTTCTTCCTGTATTGAAATGTTTGTGCAACTGTGCAGCATGGATGTTTCTTCCGGCAAGGTGCTAACAGATGTTAGCGTGGGGAAGGAGGGGGGATAGTGAGGGTGGTTCGCAGTGGGGATGGAGGACTGATACACTACACACACGCGCGCACGCGCACATACACACACGCGTGCGCGCACGCACGCACACACGCGCGCGCGCGCTCACACACACTCACACACACACACACACACACACACACACACTAATGCTACTACTACTACGACTACTCCTACTACACACAAAGACCACTACACACACACACACACACACACACACAACGCACGCACGCACGCAAAGACCACTACACACACACACACACACACACACCACTTAAACACACACACACGCACGCACGCACGCACGCACGCAGCGCAACACACACCACACACACACACACACACACACCACACACACACACACTGCACACACCTACACACACACACACGCGCGCGCGCGTGCGTGCGCTTGCACCATACACAGAGGGAGGGAGGAGAGAGAAATCATGACTTGCCAGCATTGGACAGACCTATTATACGGAATAATTTAATGAATGTGTGTTGTGGGCAAGAACTCTCTCTCTCTCTCTCTCTTTTCCTCTCTCTTCTCTCTCTCTCTCTCTCCTTCTCTCTCTCCTTCTCTCTCTCTCTCTCCTTCTCTCTTTGAACAACTCATCAATTTTTTAAAGCATTGTGAAGATATGTGTGTTTGTTATAATTTTGTAAGTCTTAGTCGCTAGTTATGCTTAGTAGTCGCTAGTCATGCTTAGTTAGTCCCCTTAGTGGGGCAAGGGCCCAGGACCCTGACCCTGGGAAATGAAAAAAAGATGTGTTTGCTTATCTGTTACCCTTGGAATATAAATTATTATCATCATTCATCATCATCATCTGTTCTCTCTCTCTTCTCTCTCTCTCTCTCTCTCCTTTCTCTCTCTCTCTCTCTCTCTCTCTCTCTCTCTCTCTCTCGTCTGTGTATTAGGGCACGCACGTCAAAGAAATCGATAGGGAGAAAACAAGGACAGGAAACGGCCCGTCCCCCGTCATGAATGATATATAAACTTGGCGAAGGTTTGTAACCAGGACAAAACCATGGGTCAGGGGTGGAGGAAGGAGGGTTTGTAGCCGTGGTTTAGCCAAGGGACGATAAAGAAGGGGGGTGTTCAAAGTGTACTTTTTTTTTTTTTTTTTGCTTTTAACCGAAAACGGAAGAGAGAGTTAAAAGGGTGGATAATCACACCTGTCACTTTGTCAGCAGAAGAGGGTGTTGAAAGGGGTGGATATGACACGTGTCACTTTGTCAGCGGAAGAGGGTGTTGAAAGGGGGGGATATGACACGTGTCACTTTGTCAGCAGAAGAGGGTGTTGAAAAGGGGGTGGATATGACACGTGTCACTTTGTCAGCGGAAGAGGGTGTTGAAAGGGGTGGATATGACACGTGTCACTTTGTCAGCGGAAGAGGGTGTTGAAAGGGGTGGATATGACACGTGGTCAGTGGCAACAGAAGAGGGTGTTAAAGGGGTGGATGTGACACGTGTCACTTTGCAACAGAAGAGGGTGTTAAAGGGGTGGATATGACACGTGTCAGTGGCAACAGAAGAGGGTGTTAAAGGGGTGGATATGACACGTGTCAGTGGCAACAGAAGAGGGTGTTAAAGGGGTGGATATGACACGTGTCAGTGGCAACAGAAGAGAGGGTGTTAAAAGGGTGGATATGACACGTGTCAGTGGCAACAGAAGAAGGTGTTAAAAGGGTGGATATGACACGTGTCAGTGGCAACAGAAGAGGGTGTTAAAAGGGTGGATATCACACCTGTCCTTGGCAGCAAACAAGGGAGTTAATAGGGTGGATAGTACACCTGTCACCGGCTCCAGAAGGTGTTTTAAAAGGCTCAAATTTAAATCCTTTTTTGGGGGGCAGTAGAAGAGGATGTAAAGAGAGTAGACGTTAGACTTGCATTCGAACGGGGGGAGAGGGGGGGGGGGGGGGGGGGGGTAAAAGTAAATGATATACCCTTGACTGGTCTTCAAAGAGAGTGTTCAAAAGGGAAAATATTAGGGCTGTTCACTGGCATCAGAAGAGGGGGTTCAAAAGGTAGCAGTTAAACACGGTTCTGGCTGAAGAAGAGGGTGTTAGAAGGGTAGATATTACGCCTGTTTTCTGGCTGC
>JADBJO010004645.1:32500-35000 GCA_016801955.1 Conus betulinus
TGTATGTTTGCTCATACGGCTTTTTCATCTGCTTTGTTTTTTTTTTTTTTTTTTTTTTTTTTTACGGCGACGTTATGCTTTTCCCATTGTGGTTAACTGGATTTCCGTTCGTTTGTTCGAACATGGGATAATAAATGAAAGGGGGATGCCTTTCGCCCTCAGTACAAGAGCGTAATTAATTCTTCTTCTTCTTCTTCTTCTTCTTCTTTTTTTTTTCCCAACTGGATGTTGATATGGGAAGTTGGAAAAAAGATGAGAGACGAGACCCAACGTGTTTCTTATCGAGAGTTAGGACATAAGCCTGGGTCATTTTCTTTTTTTTCTTTTCATAAGCGCTGTTGCTATCCTACCCAAAGGAACCAGAACAGAGAAGACAATATCTTTTTTTTTTTTTTTTTTTTGGGGGGGGGGGGGGGGGGGGCTGCAAAATTATCCGAGAGAGAAATGTGGTCATCAGTAAGGATATCTGCGTAAATAAATGCCTTTGGAAGAGTTGGTAACACGCGCCAAAGAAAAAAAAAATCAGTGAATGTGCGTGAAGAAAGAGAGAGAAAAAAAAGAAAAGAGAATCGTAGCGGATCGGGGGGGGGGGGGGGAGAAAATTCGTGGACGGACGGAACGAGAGACTAAAATCAGTTCCTTTCACGGGAACAAAGGAGGGAGGGAGGGAGGGAGACAGAAACACAGAAAGTCAGCCAGACAGACAGGAGAGCGAGCGAACTGGTGGGGGAGGGGGGGGGAGGGGGAGAGAGAGCGAGGGAGTCGAACAGACAGAGAGCTAGCTGGTTGGGTGGGGAGGGGCGGGGGTACTTGCATCCGTCACTGCGTTACTACTGCAGCAGTGTGTGCTTGAGAGAGAGAGAGAGAGAGAGAAATATACCTCCATCTGAAAAGGAAAAAGAAAAAGAGAAAAGATAGAAAAGAAAGAGGGGGAGGGGGCAGGGGTGGGGGGGGTGGGGTGTGGGGTGTAGTAATGGCAGTAGGCTTTTTTTTTTTTTTTTTTTTTTTTTTTTTTAATGGGCCGCTGGAGACCGATTGTGAACGAGGGACCGTTAGGAAAACTGACAGGTGCAATTGAAGTGAGCGCTACCGAGATTGGTGCTTTCTCTTCCACTCACCCCCACTCCCCTTCTGGCTGGCTCATCGCCATCCCGCCCCCACCCCCCCCCCCCCCCCCCCCTCTCCCTCTCCCACCCCTCTCTCTCTCTCTCTCTCTCTCTCTCTCCAAATGCAACATGATTTGTCCAAATGTCAAAGCGGCATTCAAAGGACAGTCTTTATCTCTCCATTCCCGCGTGTCTAACCCCCACCCCCCCACCCCACTTCCACCCCCTTCCTATTTTCCTTCTCCCCCCCCCCCCCCCCCCCCCCCCCCCCCCCCCCCATCTCCTCCCTCTTTCCCTCTCCTCCCTCTTTATCTCTTCTCCTGTCTCCTCCCCCCCCCCCCACCCCCTTCTCTCCCTACATACTGTCGCCCTCTTTCCCACTCGCGCCCCGTTTCCTGCACACACACACACACACACACACGCACGCACGCACGTGCGCAAGCACGCATGCAGCGTCATACTCGTCATCGGGCGGTGTGTATGTATATAATCCGGCCAGGTGTGCGCGTGCGTCTGGCATAATACAATTAGTGTGCACTTGTGGTTATTTGTCCCAAAGGCTAATACGAGAGAGGTTTTTGGGGAGGGGGGGGGGAGGGAGGGAGGGATAGCGAATTGGGCCCGGGAGAGAATTGATATCACGTGGAGCTAGTGGTCGACTCGCCACTTTCCCTGATTATCAGTTGATGGGAGTGGGGATAACACAGGTGTTGAGGAGGGGGGGGGGGGGGGGGGGCATAGGGGCTGGTTAGAGAGTGGGGTGAGGGAGGGGCATTTGCTTTCCCCGCTGTATTCTTTCTATTCGCCCATTACGTTTGAAAACCTCGCACAATAAAGCTGCTGCATGTCTATTGAGAGAGAGAGAGAGAGCATGCATTTACATGCACGCGTGCTGCCCGCAGGCGTACGCACGTGCGTATGCGTGCATGTGTGATCGCCTGCCTTTCAGGCCTGTTTGTTTTGTTTGTTCGCGTGCTTTTCGTCAAAGATCAACATCTGTAGATGGGTGCAGCCTCGGAGAATTAATTTGTAAAAGGTACAGTCTATCGGCAAAATTCACTGGACACGGAAGCACTGTCAGAGAGAGAGAGGGGGGGGGAGGGAGGAGGGGAGGCACAGGCGCAGTCGAATACATGGAAGCCAGAACCATCGGTTCCACTTTGCGGTTGACGACAAGAGTCCCAGAGCTGGAGAGGATGGGCCTCGTTGATGTCATAGATGGACCTGACATATGTTGAAGCTACCGAGAAAGGATCGAAATGAATAGCAGAAGAAATAAATAGAAAAAGAAGGATTAACGGGAGAAGAATGGGGGGGGGGGGAGAGGAGGAGGGGGGGGGGGGGGGGGGCTTAGTCCGAGGTGAGGGGAAAGCAGAAAACAAAATTTGTCACAT
>JADBJO010004645.1:37500-72500 GCA_016801955.1 Conus betulinus
TTTGCAGTTCCGTGTGTGTGTGTGTGTGCTGTCATGTGGGGGGGGGGGGGGGGGGTTTAGAACTTTTCATTTCCAATCATCACATGAAAAACTGACTAATTCTCAAAGGGAAACCGCTTTTCTTATTGTCGCACGGAAGCACTTAAGTTATTCAGGGCAAAAATCTTTGCAGTTCTTTCTGTACATAGTTGCGAATCGTGTGGACAGCCATTTATCTAGCATGAAAACAACTTTCTGTTATGACCGTCCTCATAAAAACGGCAAATTACCCCATGAAGACAAGAGGTCCTGATTTCTTTTTTCCTTTATCAGAGAGAGAGGTGATTTATCAGAGAAGAGGTGAAAAAAAAACTAATTTATCAGAGAGAGAAGAGGTGAAAAAAGGCTAATTATTAGAGAAGAGGTGGGAAAAAAAAGCGGAATTTATTAGAGAGAGGAGAGGGAAAAAAAAGCTAAGTTATCAGAGAGAAGAGGTGCAAAAAGCTAATTTTATCAGAGAGAAGAGGTGCATGGAAAGCTAATTTTATCAGAGAGAAGAGGTGAAAAAAATCTAATTTATCAGAGAGGTGAAAAAAAGCTAGTTTTTCAGAGAGAAAAGGTGAAAAAAGCTAATTTATCAGAGAGGTGGTGGACGGAGAGACAGCGAAATGCACCGGGGGGGGGGGGGGGGGGGAGGAGCTGTTGGTGTTTTGACGGGGGGGGGGGGGGGTGGAGTAGTGTTCCCACAGGATAATTAACCGTTTTCAGGGCAATGATCATTTTCCCGGGGAAAGCAGACTCTTCCCCCCTGCCCCCACCCCCTTTCAACTCATTATACTTCAGTATTCTCCCATCATCAATCTATCTCCGAACCCTTTTGGGAGGAAGAGGGAGGGGAGGGGAGGGGAAGGGAAGGTAGAAGTAGACGACTTTCTCACTAATGATGGGAGAGCGGTGGGGGTGGTTGGTTGGGGTGGGGGGGGGGGGGGGTGGATGGAGGAGGAAGGTGGAGAACCAGGTAACAGGTATGCACGCATCATCGCCACCTCATTCGTCATTTCACCTCGATAGGCTTGACAAGCCTCGAAGGACGAGCGAAAGCAAACCGATCCTTTTTTTCGGGGAGGGAAAGGGTAGGGTGAATGAGGAGAGGAGAGAGACGCCGCCTCTATACAAACCCTCCCTGGCGAGACGTCAGCGTCACGGGGCATGCGCAGTCCCGGCCACGTGGGACTCCCGTGTTTCCGGTCCGATCGCCCGCGTTGTCTTGTCCCACTGGGGAAACTTTAAAAAAAAACAACAAGGCAGACAAACACACACTCCGTCTCTCCCAGTCACACAAGGTGAGGAGAGACTGAGTATGATTAGGGAGATTTAGTGGCTACGTGGCGGCCACGTGCTGAAAATGAGCTAATCGCCCCAAACCCGTGCCCGTGGCTTCCATTGATGACGAGTGCCGGTGAGAAAGGATGGCTCTCTCTACCTGGCTTCCTTTCTGTCTGGCTGTCTCTCTCTACCTGCTTCCTTTCTGTCTGGCGGTCTCTATCTGGCTTCCTTTGTGTCTGGCTGTCTGTCTACCTGGCTTCCTTTCTGTCTGGCTCTCTCTCTCTCTCTACTGGCTTCCTTTCTGTCAGGCTCTCTCTACCTGGCTTCCTTTCTGTCTGGGGCTCTCTCTACCTGGCTTCCTTTCCGTCTGGCTCTCTCTACCTGGCTTCCTTTCCGTCTGGCTCTCTCTCTCTCTCTCTACCTGGTTTCCTTTCTGTCTGGCTCTCTCTCTACCTGGCTTCCTTTCTGTCTGGCTCTCTCTCTACCTGGCTTCCTTTCTGTCTGGCTCTCTCTCTACCTGGCTTCCTTTCTGTCTGGCTCTCTCTCTACCTGGCTTCCTTTCTGTCTGGCTCTCTCTCTCTCTATCTGGCTTCCTTTCTGTCTGGCTCTCCTATCTGGCTTCCTTTCCGTCTGGCTCTCTCTACCTGGCTTCCTTTCTGTCTGGCTCTCTCTACCTGGGCTCCTTCTTCTGTCTGGCTCTCTCTACATGGCTTCCTTTGTGTGTGGCTCTCTCTACATGGCTTCCTTTCCGTCTGGCTCTCTCTCTACCTGGCTTCCTTTTCTGTCTGGCTCTCTCTCTCTACCTGGCTTTCTTTCTGTCTGGCTCTCTCTCTCTACCTGGCTTCCTTTGTGTCTGGCTCTCTCTCTACCTGGCTTCCTTTCTGTCTGGCTGTCTCTCTCTCTACCCGGTTTCTTTCTGTCTGCTCTCTCTCTCTCTACCTGACATCCTATCTCTCTGGCTCTCTCTCTCTACGTGGCTTTCTTTCTGTCTGGCTCTCTCTCTCTCTCTCTCTACCTGGCTTCCTTTGTGTCTGGCTCTCTCTCTCTCTACCTGGCTTCCTTTCTGTCTGGCTCTCTCTCTCTACCTGACATCCTTTCTGTCTGGCTCTCTCTCTCTCTACCTGGCTTTCTTCTGTCTGGCTCGTTCTTCTCTCTCTCTCTACCTGGCTTCCTTTCTGTCTGGCTCTCTCTCTACCTGGCTTCCTTTCTGTCTGGCTCTCTCTCTCTACCTGGGCTTCCTTTGTGTCTGGCTCTCTCTCTCTCTCTCTCTCTACCTGACATCCTTTCTGTCTGGCTCTCCCTCTCTCTCTACCTGGCTTCCTTTCTGTCTGGTCTCTCTCTACCTGGCTTCCTTTCTGTCCCACCTTCAGTCGCCGTGGACGCTGCTCTCTCTGCCCTTCTTCTACTGCCGTCCCCCCCACCCCCACCCCCCCCCCCCACCCCCCTTTCGCTAGAACGACGTGACCCCACCATCAGTCTTTGTCTGTCTCTTCCCCTCATCCCCCCTCCCCAGCTCTCTCTCGCTGTGTGTCTCTGCCTCTCTCTCTCCCTTTCTCTCTCTCTGTCTCACTCACTCACTCGCTTTCTCTTGTCTCTCTCTCTCTCTCTCTCTCTCTCTCTCTCTCTCTCTCTCTGTGCATTTTGGCAATTTCTGTGATGTGTGCGAACCTGTTCCTGTGCTTTCATGGTAATATCCCTTTGCTGATTGAAGGTTGGATGCTTTACACGCCCACACCCATGCACATGCGCAGCGCACGCTGGTACACACACACACACACACACGCACACACAAAGTTGGTGCTTATTCCAGTCATCTTTCACTTATACAGTAAAAAATCTCTCTCTCTCTCTCTCTCTCTCTCTCTCTCTCTCTTCCCCCTCCACCCCCACCCCCCGCCCTCTTCCTTCCCACCCTCCTCACTGCCACCACCCTACTCCATGTCTGTCTCCTCTGTTCCTCCTCTGTCTTTGTTTCCAGTTCTGCTTCTTCCCTCTACAACCCTCGCTCTCTCTCTCTCTCTCTCTCTCTCTCTCTCTCTCTCTCTCTCTCTCTCTCTCTCTCTCTCTCTCTCCCCGCTCTGTCTCAGATTGTCCATCCATGCAAACTCTGTGTGAGAGTGAGAGAGAGAGAGAGTGTGTGTGTGTGTGTGTGTGTGTGAGAGAGAGAGAGAGAGAGAGAGAGAGAGATTGAGTGAGTGGCATGCGCGCGCGCGTGTGTGTGTGTGTGTGTGTGTGTGTGTGTGTGTGTGTGTGTGTGTGTGTGTGAGTGAGTAAGAGATAGAAAATGCGGGTTTTTTTTTCTCTCCCTTACCTTCAGCAAAGCTTAAGCCAAACCAAACAAACAAAAGTACTGAAAGAAACGTCTTTCGTGCAGGCTTTGCTTGCTTTTTTTTTTTGTTTGTTTTTGTTTTTTTTTTTTTTTTTGGTTTTGTTTTTGTTGTTTGTTTTTTGTTTTTATTTTTCAGTAGAGTTTACTTTGGGTTTTTGTGTGTGTGTTTTGGTCTGTTTCTATTTTTTTTGTTTTATCTTAAGATGTCTAGCCTTGCTTTTATGGGGAACAGTTTTGGCGTGGGTGGATGTTATTTTTTTGTTGTTTTGTTTAAATTTTTTAAGTGACGATTCTTGTCGGTTAACACCTTCCATGCCAGAGAAAATGACAGAAATGAGGGAGGGGCCTTGTAGCCCTACACTTCACAAGTTTGTATACACACACACACACACACACACACACACAGGTGTACATGTACACCATTCTTAAAGAAGAAGGTGTAATGCACTCATGCGTTCACACCTCTTTGTCTCTGTCTCTGTCTGTCTGTCTGTCTGTCTCTCTCTCTCTCTCTCTCTCTCTCTCTCTCTCTCTCTCTCTCTCTCCTACCCTCACTTTCTCTTCCTCCCTCTCTCTCGGCCCCCACCCTCCCCCTCTCTCGCCCACCTCTCTCTCAGTCAAACTAAGATTCAGTTTTAAAGAGACAATCATCATCATCATCATCATCGTCGTCGTCATCGTCATCATCATTGTCATCATCATTATCATTATCATCATCATCACCATCACCATCACTTCCACCACCACCACCACCACCAGCACTTGCCTTGTGAATGGCGTGCACATCTAGCAATTTCATAGCAAGTGTTAACGATTAACAGTGGTAGTGTCATCATCGTCATTTTGGCTATATAAAGGGGGGGGGGGGGGGGGGGGGGGGATGATGAATATCTTTAAGCGGGAATTCAGTCCTTGGGTTTTGGAAATGTTGTGGTAGGAATGCCCCGTTTTCTTTCACTCTGTTATCATGACGCTTTGTTATTTTTACTATCATGCTTCCTGTCCACAATGATTCACTGTTGTGTGATTTGTTGACCTGTCCCTGTTCTGAAACATCTTTTTTTTTTGTGACAGCTTATAGGCTGTGAACAGCAAACGCTCACAACGGTCTGTGACAGCTTATAGGTTGTGAAAAGCAGACGCTCACAACGGTCTGTGACAGCTTATAGGTTGTGAAAAGCAAACGCTCACAACGGTTTGTGACAGCTTATAGGTTGTGAAAAGCAGACGCTCACAACGGTTTGTGACAGCTTATAGGTTGTGAAAAGCAAACGCTCACAACGGTCTGTGACAGCTTATAGGTTGTGAAAAGCAGACGCTCAGAACAGTCTGTAGTTGTCCATTCTGCAGTGTCTTTTTACCCATTTGGCTTTTCTGCTTTGTTTGTTTTTGTTTTCCGACCTTTTCTTTTTTTGTTTGTTTGTGTGCTTGTTATGTATTCACTCCCTTTTCTTTTCTTTTCTGTTCTTTTCTTGTCATGTCTCTTCGTTCCTTTTTCTTTCCTTTTCCCCCCCCCCCCCCCCCCCCCCCCTTTTTTTTTTGTTTTGTTTTGTTTTTTGCTGTTTTTTTTGTTTTTGTTTCAGATTCTCTTTTCTTTCCTTGTCTTCTCTGTTCCTTTTTTTTTTTTTCTTTTTTCCCCCCCCCCACCCTTTTTTTTGTTTCAAATTCTTCCCCTTCTTTTCTTTTCTCCTCTTATCATTTCTTTCTTTTTTTTCAACTTTTTTTTTTTTGCTTGTTTCTCAAATTCTTTCCCCTTCTTTTTTTTTTTTTTTTTTTTTTTCCTTCTCTTTTTGGTCAACCATTTTTTGTTTCAAGCTGTGGGTAATAGATCAAGCGGACAGGCTGGTGTCCTGGACACCCCCCCCCCCCCCCCCCTCCTCCAAGCTTTACCAGCCATAAGGGTGTCAGGAGAGCAGCTATGCGGTTATGAAATTTATTGTGAACAGGGTGTTGTTTTTCGGGATGGAACTCCCACCCCCACCCCCACCCCCCCAACCTCCTGCTTAGGGACAGCCCAGAGGAGGCGAAGGAGGGAGGGGGGCTGTATGGGTGGCTCTGCTTGGAATATTTCTGCCACTCAGGAGGGGGAGGGGAGAGAGAGAGAGGGGGGGGGGGGGCGGATAACCTGGAAACTCACAGTGGTGGTCGGTGTTGATGTTGATTCAGAGCAGTGAAAGCTCATTTGTTTTTACTCTGGTTGTGTTTGGTTTGGTTTGTTTCTTCATTTGTAACATCAGGAATGTTGTATTTTTGCTGTGTTTGTTCATCATCGTTGTGTCGTTTCTGTGTAGAGGCAGCTCAGTGGGACCCCCCCTCCCCCCCCCCCCCCCCTCCCCCATACCTGCAGCACGATGTGCATCTTAAAGAGGAAGCCAGTGGGCAAGAAGAGTCTTGGTGTTAGCTGGGGGAGCCCTTTGGTGTGGTGGTTGGCAGGCTCGAGCTCAGGTGATTGGTTGGAGGCAGTCCATAACCATGACCTCGAGGGACTTTTGAGACCAGCCCCGGGGAGTGCTCTCCCTTACTGACACCGTCCTCATGAGTGCTCTCCCTTACTGATACCATTTTCATGATCTTTCAGGCTGGGGAATTGTCAGAGAATTCTCTATCTTGAGATTTTTTTTTCCCAGAGTGACTAAACAAAAAGGGAAAATAGCAACTAAGAGTTGGGAATATAGATAGATAGTTGGGAATATAGATAGTAAAGAGCATGGAAGGCAGAAATAAAGAAAGCAGTGATAAAAAGGAGTCAACATACTGGGACACCATCTAATTATCAGTCAAAATATCTTCAGCTACGGGGGGGGGGGGGGGGCATTGCCGTTTTCAGAGTTTTTTTCGTGGCTTGTTCCCCAGCCTGTTTCTTTACCGCCATGACTGTTGCAGATCCTACACACAGTGGAGTGCTCTCCCTTACTGATACCATTTCCATGATCTCTTTACCGCCGTCACTGTTGCAGATCCTGCACAATGGAGTGCTCTCCCTTACTGATACCATTTTCATGATCTCTTTACCGCCGTGACTGTTGCAGATCCTGCACAATGGAGTGCTCTCCCTTATACCATTCACTGCCGTGACTGTTGAAGATCCTGCGCAGTAGAGTGCTCTCCCTTACTGATACCCTTTTCACGATCTCTTTACCACCATGACTGTTGCAGATCCTGCGCAGTGGAGTGCTCTCCCTGACTGATACCATTTTCATGATCTCTTTGCCGCCGTGACTGTTGCAGATCCTGCGCAGTGCAGTGCTCTCCCTTACTGATACCCTTTTCACGATCTCTTTACCACCATGACTGTTGCAGATCCTGCGCAGTGGAGTGCTCTCCCTGACTGATACCATTTTCATGATCTCTTTGCCGCCGTGACTGTTGCAGATCCTGCGCAGTGCAGTGCTCTCCCTGACTGATACCATTTTCATGATCTCTTTGCCGCCGTGACTGTTGCAGATCCTGCGCAGTGGAGTCCCGTGCACGTGCAGCAGTGGCTGGCCTGGGCGTCTGCAGAGCTCAGTCTGCATGGGATCGACGCCACCCTGTGGGCGGTCAAGGGCTCGCAGCTGTGCCGCATGGAGCGGGAGGACTTCATCAACCGCTGCCCGCCCTTCGTGGGCGACATTCTGTGGGAGCACCTGGACATCATGAAGAAAGGTTGGATCGGTTTGGGGTGTTTTTTGGTGGATGTATGTGTGTGTTGTCATTTTTTTTTTTTTTTTTTTTTTTTTTTTTATTTATAATATCAACCGCTGCCCACCCTTTGTAGGTGACATTCTGTGGGAGCACCTGGACATCATGAAGAAAGGTTGGATCGGTTTGGGGTGCTTTTTGGTGGATGTATGTGTGTTGTCGTAGTCTTTTTTTTTTTTTTCTTTATCAGCCGCTGCCCAACCTTCGTAGGCGACATTCTGTGGGAGCACCTGGTCATCATGAAGAAAGGTGGAAGGGGTTTGGGAATGGGACTGGTGTGTGTGTGTGTGTGTGTGTGTGTGTGTGTGTGTGTGTGCTGTTTCTATTGTTATCATCGTTTTTTTGTTTCGTTTGTTTGTGTGTGTGTTGTCGTCGTCTTTTTTTTTTCTTGTTTCTTTTTTTTTTTTTCAACTGCTGCCCACCCTTCATGGGTGACATTCTGTGCGAGCATCTGGACATCATGAAGAAAGGTTGGATGGGTTTGGGTGGGGCTGTTTTGTGTGTGTGTGCGTATTTCTACTATTGTAGTTGTCTGTCTGTCTGTCTCTCTGGGTTTGTATGTTCCTGTCCTTTGTCTGTATTACACATGCTGTCTCACTCTGTTCCTCAGTGTCTTTCCATCCCCCTCTTCTCTCTCTCTCTCTCCCCCCTTACCCCACCCCCCACCTCCCCCTCCATGTTACCTGTGTATCTTTGTGTCCCTGTCTCTTTCCCAGTGTCTGCAGTTCACACAGTATCTTTGATTTCTCTCTCTCCTTCCTTCCCCCCCACCCTCCTCTCTCTCTCTCTCTCTTTTCCATCCCTCCTTCTCTCTCTCTCCCTCCCTCCTTTGATCTCCTCCTCTCCCCCCTCTCTCCTCCCTCTCCACTGCCATTGTGTTTCTCTCACTATCTCCCTCTCTCTCTCTCTCTCTCTCTCTCTCTCTCTCCCTTTCCCTCTGCCTTCCCTGTCTGTCTCTTTCCGTCTCCCTTTCCCCCCCCCCCCACCACCCCCTTACCATCTCTTTAGCCATTTGTGTCATAGTGTATAGCTTATACATCATCATCTGTAGCCATTTGTGTCATGGTGTATAGCTTATACATCATCTCTGTAGCCACTTGTGTCATAGTGTATAGCTTATACATCATCTCTGTTGCCATTTGTGTCATGGTGTATAGCTTATACAGTCCTGTCTGGGTGTGAATGTGTATTGTATATTTGATGTTGCTATCCTATAAATATATAGTCTAATTGATATATGTAAGTGTTTGGTGTGTATGGTGTTTACTTGAGCAGATGTATAGTTTGTCTTGATAGTCACACATACACTTGCGCACAGTCATGTACATACAGATATACCTGAGCGAGCTCACACATGCTTGCACACATACCTTTTCATGCATGATATATACTGTCTTGGAGTTTACACACATGCATTTGTTAAGAAACTCTTCATGCTAGTATATGCACTCTTTTTACACATGATCTGCGTTTCTTTGTATGCCCAACCTGTGTGTATGTACACATCACTCTTAACGTTTCTTTACATGCACAACACCTGTACATGCACACATTGATTTTGTGTGTGCAGCAGTCTTGCACATATGCATTTCTTAACGTGTTCATGTATGCACTGGTTTGACACACGTGCGTTTGATCTTGCGTGCAGAAGTGCTGCAGGCACGTTCGCTCCTCTGCTACAGTGAAGCCATGTGTGTGCCAGAACTGGGCGACTACCAGCAGGGCTACCCCAGTCCGGAATCTACCCTTCCCCCCACCCCTAATGGTCAGCCCTTCTTGGAAGGTAAACAGGGTGGATGAGGAAGTGGAATGGATATATGGTTCGCGGAAGGGGGGGGGGGGGGGGGGTAGGAGGTGGGAGGTTAGTTCCGTTGTGGGAACAATGCTGTGGTTTAAGTTTCTTTTGCATTAGGGGTGTATGGTGTGTGTGCATATGCACATACGCAAGAGAGAGTGAGGGCAGGGATGAGGGGAAATTTGATGTAATTGTGTTTTGTTTGTGTGAACAAGTTGTATTTATTGAAGAATCGTCTGTTATGTTGCATTCTTATTTGCTTGAATGTGTTGGGGAGAAAAAAGGGGTGTGTGTATGTGTATGACTGTTTATTTCCAGTGTTTGAGTTCGTGTGGGAGAATATAAATGTTCAGTTTAACCTAGGAATTTGAGCACTCATCATTGCATTCAGATGTCTGTTCTCTCTTTCTGTCATGCACACACACTCACTCACTCACTCATACACACACACACACACACACACACACACACACACACTCTCTCTCTCTCTCTCTCTCTCTCTCTCTCTCTCTCTCTCTCTCTCTCACACACACACACACACACACACACACACACACACACACACATCTTTTCCCCTTCATATTTACATATATTCCCATTCCTCCATGACACACATAAGGGCGTTAAAAAGAAAGATACAAGCACCACCACAACACAAAAAAAGGGGGGATAAAAAAAAAGTAAGATAATGGCTTTGAATATTTTCTTGAGATTTTCCCTTTTTAAAGTATGCTCTTTAGATTTTCTCTTTAAAACACCGCTCATTTAAACATTAATTTGCGGAAAGTGTCTTAAAGAGTTCGAGTCCTAAACAAGCTTGTTTGAATGTGCTTCGCTGAAAACCTGCTTCCTACCGTCCTTAGAGTTTTTCTTTACACACACACACACACACACACACACACACACACACACACCCTGTAGTTAACTATGTACAAGCCCTCACTATTCCAAAGCAATCCTCAAGGGACATCATCTCTGACATGCTGAGAACCAACAAGAATTAACTCCCCCTTCCATCCCTCCCTTTCCCCCTCCTCCCCAACCTGCTTGTCAAGAGCAGCGTAACCTTTTGACCTTCAGGGTTGTCACACAACACACGCTGACAAACAGAAACATAGACAGGTAACTCAGTTTGATAGACATGGAAGGACAGTGAGAGTGGGAAGACATCAACAGTAATGATAAGCAAGGGAACGTACATTTCTATAGGTTGAGCAGAGTGACCTCCCATGTCTTTATATCCTGTTGAACAAAAAAAAAATCATCTTCCAGGTTTGTTATTTGAAAATTACTGTTTCGGATTGGGCGCCCATACCCTTTTGGTGTAGTTCATGTACCAGTATACCCAAAATACACCTAGTATCCTACACAATAATCTAATTGAAAAAGAGATGTAGCATATTTACAATGTTTGTATAGGTATTTGTTTCTTGATTAACACTTTTCCTTTTTTTTTTTTTTCCCACAAAATTGTGAAATAATATGCCACCATCAGTAAGTTTATAACCAACCATTCATTTACTTAATAGATATACCCCACTGACTTTCGACAAAAAGTCTTTAGCTGAGTTTTCTTTTTCTGCTGGGGGAAAGCGAGATGAACGACAACTTTTAATGTAAGTAAGGGAACATTTTGAGCCTTGTGATTGGTTAATGGGAATACGATTGCTCTCCTGTGCCTCGAAGAGACTTGTCGCATTGTGGTCAGCTCTGAGCCCTGTCCTGCGTCCTGCAGACCACTGGTCAATCCAACCTTCCTGTGCCAACCCCTCCCTCTCTCTCTCGACAAAGAGTTGATTGTGGCTTGTCCACCACCTTTGAAGAGAGGCTCCTACTTACAGTACATGCTCCCTTTTACGGTGTGGTGGGGGACCCTCTTCCTTTTTTCTCTCTGCCGCACGTCGCCCCCCATCCGTCTTCCTCAAAACGACACGACACAATTCAGGGATGTCCAAGCCAGTGGGCAGCGCCTTTCTGTCCTTGGGCGAAGCGGGTTAAACCTGTCAGCTCCTGGGATTCCATTAGTTTTGCATGCATGGCACATGTGTGGGGGGGGGGGCTGGGGGTGGGGTGGGACAGACATGATGACGACGTGTGAGATGAAAGAATTATGTATTTGGGTCAAGTGAGAGAGAGAAAAAAAAAAAAAAAGAGGGAAGATGAGGAAGAGGAAATAGGTCAGTGGGCATAAGGGAGTGGGGGAGCGGAGCGGAGGGGGGGTGGGTGGGGGGGGGGGGGGGGCGCAGGAAGGGAGAGAAGGAAAGTGAAGGAGAGATAAAGCATTATAAGTCTTGTGAACCTGAATGTGCTGATAGATCAGGTTAATATTCTTTCCTCTCTCTCTCTCTCTCTCTTTCTCTCTCTTTGTCTGTCTTTTTCTATGTACCTGTCATTTTATTTCTTTCTCTCCTTCTCTCTCTGTCTTTTTCTCTGTACCTCTCTCTCTCTCTCTCTCTCTCTCTCTCTCTCTCTCTCTCTCTCTCTTTTTTCAAGAAGAGAGGTCTGATGTTAGCTATTGAGTCATACAAACAGGCCTATTAGTAGTGAAATTGGTCACTGAAAGTGCGATAGATTTAATCACATGGTCAAGTTGATCAGGACAGGCAGCGTTTCCATATAGAGCAGTCTGTGGGAAAACACTGGAAAATTTGAACATTTATGAACAGAATTGCTTTGGTATATTTCAGTAAGGTGGTTTTTTTTTTTTTGTTTTTTTTTTTTTTTTTTAACTGGATATTGGTTTCTAAGAATTTTGTAAAATCACATTAGATTTCCATGCATTGAATACATCTCTTTCCACTTTCTTTTTGTCCTTGTATTCAGTTACAAAAAAAGAAGGAAAAAAAAAAAAAGATAAAAAAGAAAGCTGAGTGTTAAACATCAATAGTTTTTTATTCTGCGTTGATTGGGGGGGGGGGGGGGGGGGGGGTGAGGGTTAGTAGATAACAATATTTTGTTGACCCCCGCCCCATTCTCTTTTTTTTTTTTTTTTTATGTTACCATCATTACCGAACAATGGCAGTTCCACATGTTGTTTCATTTTTCACAGTTTTAGCAGTCTTTCTAGTTTTTCTACATATGATAATCAGAAGTCCACTCCAGAAACTTCTGATATGATTTTATGTAGCATTTATGAATGAATCTGCCCCGGTCTCTGTGATATGATTTTATGTAGTATTTATTGAATCTGCCTGTATCTCTGCGATATGATTTTACATAGTATCTATTAATGAATCTGCCCTTTTCTCTGTGATATGATTTTACGTAGTATTTATTTGAATTTGCCCCCGTCTCTGTGATATGATTTTATGTACTATTTATCACTGAATCTGCCCCTGTCTCTGTAATATGATTTTACATAGTATCTATTAATGAATCTGCCCTTTCCTCTGTGATATGATTTTACGTAGTATTTATTGAATTTGCCCCTGTCTCTGTGATATATGATTTTATGTACTATTTATCACTGAATCTGCCCCTGTCTCTGTGATATGATTTTACCTACTATTTATCAGTTAATCTGCCCCTGTCTCTGTGATATGATTTTACATACTCTTTATCAATGAATCTGCCCCTGTCTCTGTGATATGATTTTACCTACTATTTATCAGTGAATCTGCCCCTGTCTCTGTGATATGATTTTACCTACTATTTATCCATGAATCTGCCCCTGTCTCTGTGTTATGATTTTACATACTCATTATCAGTGAATCTGCCCCTGTCTCTAGGAATGAGCATCTGTCACTCTTGTGTTACGTGTACTTGCTGTACAGTACTTCTCATGATAGGAATGCCATGGCGTGTCCTGATCACAAATCATGCTGGTTATAAACTGAACAGGAAAATTGCTCTTGCCTCTGAATGAAAGAAAGAAACAAACAAATTACGAGACAAACATGACGCGTTTTGACCTTGTTAGTCTTCTTCAGGCTAGACAAACAACATTCAAGACAATGACCACAAAGGGTGAACAGTCAGTCACTTCAAACTAGGCGCAAAATGGTTGACGAGGGTTTTTATTTCTTTGAATGTTCAGTTGTTTTAGGTTCTTTTTTGTTGGTGCTGTTTTCTCCCACCTTCGCACACACACACACACGCACGCACGCACGCACACACACACTCACACACACACACACACACACACACACACACACACACACACACACACAACACACACACACACACACCATAGGACAGCATAGACCAGTATATGGCTACCTTTATGAGGTAAAAGATGAGACAACCAAAAAACAAAAAAAAAAAAAAAGAGAGGGGGGGAACATGAAGGGAAGAAACGTCCCAGGAAGATACATAGCAGAGTCCATTGTCTCTGACTGGACTAGGCCTTGGGGAAGAGTTGGGGAGATGGGGGGAGGGGGGGGAGATAAGATGGAAAGAGCTGCATAGAAACAAAAGAAGACAAAACAGAAAAAAAGGACAATATTAATGTGCGCGAGGGGCTGAGGAGGAAGTTACTGGTGGTCTCCCTTGTCTGGTGGTCTCCCTTGTCACATACTGGGGTCATTATGATGGGGCCCTCCTGAGCCCTTGAAGGGAATGTCATTTATTGCAGGCTTTTTTTTTTTCCTTATAAGATGGATTGGAGGGGGGCGGGAGGGCTGTTGTTGTTTTTTTTTTTTTTTTAACTTTTGCTTACTGCCTTTTCATTCATAGAAAAAGTGTGTGTGTGTGTGTGTGTGTGTGCGCTCTTATAGGCTTGGTTGTGACTTGAGTCTGTTTGTGCTATATATATACTGATGCTTTTGTGCACATTTGCGTTTGACTGTGGTGTATTCGGGTGGGTTGGAGAGGTTTGTGTGTGTGTGTGTACGTATGTATGTGGCCGGGGTGCGCTTGTGTTCGGTGGTGCGTGTGCCAGAATCGTTGAAGAGTGTGTACGTTTCAGCCTGTAACTGTTTCGGTGTAGGTGTGTATATGCTGGTTCTTGTTCCCTTTCCCCATCCCACATCACCTCACCCTCTCTCAGTCTCTGACCATTTGTCTGGCTGTCTGTCTTTGTCTGTCTGTCTGTCTGTCTGTCTCTGTCTCTCTCTCTCTCTCTCTCTCTCTCTCTCTCTCTCGCTCTCTCTCGTTCAAGAAAGATACCAACCATGGAGGGATACAAACTAAGCGCTGATAAAGATTGTGCCCAATGTTTTCCCTGATATGATGTGTGAAGATGATGATCCATGCGACACCAAACGAGATCAGAGTGAATCGGCTGTTACGACTGGAAAGGCATGTGATTTAGATGGCAGTGAGGTGTCTGAAGATTTGTCTGGAATCATCTCGCCTATTGTATTGGCAGGGCATGCATGTTGGTCAGACATTGTGCACCCGCCGTCTGTAATTGTATGTGTGTGCACATTTTATGTGTGTGTGTGTGTGTGTGTGTGTGTGTATGTGTGTGTGTGTGTGTGTGTGCGTGTGTGTGTGTGTGTGTGTGCATGTGTGCGCGCGCGCACATGTGTGTGTGTGTGTGTGTGAAAAGAGAAAGAGAGAAAGCAATGTTTGTCACATGTCTGTGTCCGCTGACTGCTCCACCTGTCTTCTCCTGTGTGTCCGTCCTCTCTGTTTCTTTTTGCTCCTGCCTGTGTCGTCCGCCCTCCCTACCCCATGTCCCCCCCCCTCCCCCCCCCCACCCCCCCCCCCCCCTCCCCGTCTCTTCTCTCTCCTCACCCTCCCTCGCCCTTCATCTTACCTTCCTTTCCTCATGGTTTTTTTTTTTTCTCTTCACTTGATGTTTAAACATTGGGAGAGTCAAAGAAGACAGTTCTCTGTGCTCCAGTTCCTCCCCCTCCCCCCCCCCCCCCCCCCCCCCTTCCCTCCACCTTCCCCCCCCCCTCCCTCCCCCTCCCCTCCCCCCCCACCAGCCAAGAAACCTGACGTCATCCTGTTTTGTTTGCGTCTGCCCCTGTCGCAGGTCCCTTTCACATTCCTGAACCTCTCCAGACGATGCCAGAGACGCCTGTGGAAGCCATGGTCAACGGCAACAACAACAACAACAACAACAACAGCGGCAGCACCAAACGGCAGCAGCAGCAACGGTGGCGGGGGGGGGAGGGGGTGGTAGCGGCGGGGGTGGGGGCTACCTGGGGGGGGGAGAGGAGGGGCTGGACTACCAGAATCTGGATCACGGCTGCTACTACGAGGCGGGTCACCCGGAGTTCTACCAGCTGCACGACCCCAAGTACCACCCCCACCACCCGCCCATGGCTCCCCAGACGCCCAAAAACATGTGCCTTGGTGAGTGGATGTGAGTTTGTGCATTCATCCGTGGTGCTCCGCCAAGCATATGAATTGCAATTCGCATCTCTGGGTTTAAGAAAGGAAAAAAAATTCTTTTTGCTGAAAAAAAAAAATTTTGTGAAGGGTATTTTCTAAACGGTAAGCTGAACTGTCTTTTTATTGCCAAAACAGCATCGTCTTTATATATGTCGTGCAAAAAAAAAAAAAAATGAATATGATGCGCGTAAAAACAATATGGGAGGCAAAAAAAAAAAAAATGTATATGTAGGGAAGGAGTTTTTTGAGTGTGATGGCTGCACCTGAGGTGTTGAACCGCCGTGTTGTATCAGCTTGTTAAGATGGGAGGCCCGACAAGGAATGATGAATGTGTGCAAAATCTCATTTCACTCAGCCATCTTCTTCAACAACACGCCAAGACGTACGAGCAGCAGTTAGGCTGCGATCCCTGGTAAATTTATTTTTTCCAAGAAAAAGAACGAAAGATAAAAAATCTGTTATTTAAAAAAAGGACGGAAGGGCAGGATTTCTGTTACACAACTGCTGATAAATGTTCTGTCGGGGAAAGGGTCGTAAACTTGATTGGATTGTTCAGGTTTTTTTTCAAGTCCAGAGCACGCTCATCAATAGGGCCGGAGGAGCCAGGCTGGGCTGGAAAAATCCTGCAGATAAATGGTTTTGATGTGAATGGAACCCATGACCTTTTGAGCCTTAAGGGAAACTGCACTAACCGCTGGAAACCGACTAACCGCTGCCCCTGGGGACTGGTTGGTTTTTTCTTTTCCCCTCGTTTTTTGGTTTTTGTTTTTGTTTTTGTTTTGTTTTGTTTTGTTCATGGTGGTTGAAGAAATGTTCGCACATGCACGCACGCACACACAAAGGTGCACAGAATTCGCACAACTATTTTGTTCATGTTTGCGTATGCCTCGTCACACACACACACACACACACACACACACATGCATGCGCGCACGCACGCATGCACGCACACAGAGGTGCACAAAATTCTGACTATGTTGTGCATGTTGCGTATGCCTATTCACACACGCACGCACGCATGCACGTGCGCGCACAACAAAGGTGCACAAAATTCTGACTATGTTGTGCATGTTTGTTAACCCCCTTTTGCCCCAACAGACAGACACGGTGGGGGGGGGGGGGGGGGGGGGGGGGGGGGAGGGGGGGGAGGGGGGGTAAGGGGGGGGGGGGGGGGGGGGGGGGGGGGGGGGGGGGGGGGGGGGGTGGGGGGGTGGGGGGGGGGGGGGGGGGGGGGGGGGGGGGGGGGGGGGGGGGGGGGGGGGGGGGGGGGGGGGGGGGGGGGGGGGGGGGGGGGGGGGGGGGGGGGGGGGGGGGGGGGGGGGGGGGGGGGGGGGGGGGGGGGGGGGGGGGGGGGGGGGGGGGGGGGGGGGGGGGGGGGGGGGGGGGGGGGGGGGGGGGGGGGGGGGGGGGGAGGGGGGGGGGGGGGGGGGGGGGGGGGGGGGGGGGGGGGGGGGGGGGGGGGGGGGGGGGGGGGGGGGGGGGGTGGGGGGGGGGGGGGGGGGGGGGGGGGGGGGGGGGGGGGGGGGGGGGGGGGGGGGGGGGGGGGGGGGGGGGGGGGGGGGGGGGGGGGGGGGGGGGGGGGGGGGGGGGGGGGGGGGGGGGGGGGGGGGGGGGGGGGGGGGGGGGGGGGGGGGGGGGGGGGGGGGGTGGGGGGGGGGGGGGGGGGGGGGGGGGGGGGGGGGGGGGGGGGGGGGGGGGGGGGGGGAGGGGGGGGGGGGGGGGGGGGGGGGGGGGGGGGGGGGGGGGGGGGGGGGGGGGGGGGGGGGGGGGGGGGGGGGGGGGGGGGGGGGGGGGGGGGGTGAGGGGGGGGGGGGGGGGGGGGGGGGGGGGGGGGGGGGGGGGGTGCGCCTGAGCATGGGTGATCGCGGCCCGCGCTCGCAAGCACTGCGCACACACACACACCACAATCGTGGCATTCTAAAATCGTGTTTATGCAGGAAGAGAGAGATAGAATTTGTGAGTGTGTGAGAGAGTCATGTTTGTGTGACATGGGGATGTTGGTGGGTTGCTCCTTAGGAGGCTGAAAGAAGGATGGAAGAACAGATCTCACCTCTGTCCTCCACCATCATTTCATGACGCTCTGTTTGTTTGTCCTGCCTTGTTCTGGTCTTTTACGCGCTACCTCCTCTCTCTTCTTTTCTCTTTTTGTTTTCAACTCCCATTCTTTTCTTTTCACCTGGCCTCCAGGCCTCCCCCCCAAAACAATCCCTTCTCGCCCTACCCACCACCGTTGCCACCTAGTGTTCCCCTCCTCCCAAACCCCCCCGCCCTCCCTGCTCTTGCTCCCTTCTCCTCACTCTTCTCTCCTCTCCCTTCTCACTCCCCGCGTCGTCCTCTCCGCTCCACCGCCTCGTCCTCGCCTCCTCTTCCGCCTCATCTCCTCGGTGACATTCCGCCTTCTCAGCCCTCTCCTCGGCATTCCCTCCGCTCTCGTCTCTCCGTCTCGTGCTCCCATCGCCTCTCTCTCTCCTCTCTCTTAGCTTTCTCTCTTCCTCTCTACTCTCCATTTTTCCCCCCATCCCCCCCACTCACCCCCCCACCCCGCCCACCCCCCGCCCTCCCACCCCCCCATCCCCCCACGCCGTCCCCACCCCGCCACCCCCCCCCCGCCCCTCACCCCCCCCCTCTCTCTCTGTCATCTCCCTCTCCTCTCCCTCCCTCCCTATTTCTGGTCTCCGAGGCTTTCTCAGCTTCCCTTCGCTGTCCGCTCTCCCTCACCTGTCGAGAGTCCATGGAGGAGCGTGTTGCCATTGCAGTCCCAGTCCTGGGTTTTGCCAAGCAACAGTCCCATCAGCTCTCCTGACTGGCTGTGCGCAGGGTGCTGATGGAGGAGGCTTGTGTTTCGAGAATGACCTCTGTGTGTCTGTGTGTGTCGTGTGTGTGGTGTGGGTTGTGTGTTCTGTCCTGGTGTGTGTGTTGTGTATGTGCATGGGAAGAGAGAATGGTGTTTTGGGTTAGTGTGTGTGTGTGAGTGTATGTGTCTCTGCCTATGTGTGATGGGAGAGGGTGGATGCATGTTGGATCATGTTGACGGGGCGCTGGTGCGTTGTTTTTTGTGCGTGTGTGGTGTGTGTGTGTGTGTCATTTTTTTTCGTTTCTCTCTTTCTGTCTCTGTTTTGTTTTGAATATTCCAACACAATACTGACACTGTGGTGCACACTGTGTAATTGAGATGACTCACAGGAAAACCACCTTGTGGCATGCTGGCTGGGGTTGGCGCGACAGGAGCCGTAACACAGATGCATACACACAAAACAAACATGCAAATACATGTGTAGCTCACAAAACATACAAGAACATACATGTACTCACACAAAACGCTCAAAAACACGTATGGAATGCACACACACTGCATACGATCAGCACACACATATGTTCAAATATGAACACTATTGAACTACACACTATTGACCCTACAGGCAAGCACCACACACACACACACACACACACACACACACACACACAATATATGTGCACACACACACACATACACACACACACATACACACTCGCACGCGCATGCACACACACACACACACACACACACACACACACACACCACACACACACACACACACACACTCCACACAAACACACACACACAACACACACACACACCACACACACACACACACTGCAAAAGAAGTTTGGACCAAATGGGCTAACTTAATGATCGTTTCTCAAAGAGGTCAGTACATGAACGAGTCCAACACTCACACACATGTACATGTACACATAGGCATGCAACAACACATGCATACATGTACATGTGCGCACTCATCGACTACACACACTGGGGACGAAGAGTGGACCAAGCAGGCTAACCTGATTGTTTTCCCAAACAGGTCAGTACGTGAACGAGTCCAACAGCCAAGACAACTTCTACGATGGCCCGCACTCCTTCCAGACCGTGCCCAAATCAAGTCGGAGCCCTGGTCGTCGCAGGAGTATGGGGGAGAGATGGGAGAGCCGTGGACCGCGTCCGACCTCCGCACCAACATGAACCTCGGCGGTGGGTTCCGGGCCTTGCAGTCGGCCTCCCGGACAGCAGCTGCGGGATCCGAATGGCAAACCCATGATTCAGGCGGCGGCCGCTCTGGCAGGGTATTCAGGTGAGTTTGGGTCCTGGGTCATCGACCAGCTGTGATCTGCCTTTGTCTCGGCGGAAGGGGTCACGTTTTTCACCCCGTGTCAGCTGATTGGTTGATTTGTCTGTCTGTCTCTGCAAGGTTACTGAAAGAAGCCATACAGAACCTGTTTTTCTTCTGTCATCTTCTGTGAGTCCTGTGCCACTGGTGGCGCTGCACCTGTGGCGTTCTTTCCTGCTCCCCGTCCACAGCCATCGACCGGCTTGTCCCCCACACCGCCCTACATTCAGCAGTCTACACGGAGCACTGAAATGTCGAGTCGTCCTGTGGCAACCCACCAGAGGAGACACTGCACTGCTGCCGCATCATTTCAGCGGTATTAGTGGTGCCTGTTCTCTGATCCAGCATACGCAAAGACTCCCTCTGCTAAGCCCCTTACTGGGGACAATGATTGCTTAGTCGCAGAGTCAGCTGGAACGATGTAAGGCACATGGCGCTATTCGGTATCGGCTTCATCCTCGGACTGTGTGTATATGACCTCGTACCCTCTGATTCAAGGATGGGGGAAATCAGATGAGGCTGCTACATCTGTGGAGACAGACAAACGGTTTTAGAACATGTCCTGCGCTGAAGGAAACCAGGTAACCAGGTAAGGTACACGTGGAGCACGGCCAGGTGCCTGAAGTGCTCACCTGCGCCGTCAGCACTATCAGACAAAACAGTACACAACCAGAAGCCCCCAGAATCGTAAGGCAAGGTAATGTTGCTTATAGCCCAGCCCACACCGCGGAGGGCCATATCAGGGCTGTCACCGCGTTGAAGTCATCTCACAACTCGAAAGAAAAGAAAAAATCATTCACACATCCCTTTAAAAGACGCTTTCTAATGTTACACCACAAATTCTGTTAAGAATCTTTTGTCGGTAAAATCTTAAAATCGGATGAAAAATGTTAATCTCTTTCGAAAATTCAAAGGTCTGTGGCCCAGAATGGATGTTCCAAGGTGACAGGAAGCCATAAATAGGGACGAAGGTTGATCCCAAGATTTTTTTTTTTTTTTTTTTTTTTTTTTTTTTTGAGTGTGGATCCGTGGTGCTGGACGGAGAGTTTTCTGCATATGCTTTGTCAGATTATATGTAACCCTTACTTTGTGCACAAATGCATGATGCAGTTACTTTGCGCGCAGATATATGATGCAGTTACTTTGTGTGCAAATACAGGATGCAGTTAACTTTGTGTACAAATACATGATGCGGTTACTTTGTGCACAAATACAGGATGCAGACACTTTGTGTACAAATACACGATGCACTTACTTTGTGTACAAATACACGATGCACTTGCACTTACTTTGTGTACAAATACACGATGAGGTTACTTTGTGTACAAATACAGGGTGCGGCTACTTTGTGTACAAATACAGGATGCGGTTACTTTGTGTACAAATACAGGATGCAGTTACTTTGTGTACCAGTTAGTAATCCCCTTGAAGTAGATGTTCTTTCAGCCAAATTAGAATGAAACTTCATGCATCATATGCACAGCGAAGCTACTTCTATTCACCAGTCACTATTCATCTGGAAGCGGTTCAGCGAAAGCAGGACCGATACTCCATGCAACATATGCTTGTAGAAGAAGTAACTCTGTGCCAGTCATTATTCACGCAGAAGTTGGTGATCATGAGTAGAACTGATTCTTCATGCAACAGCAACGAAGTTAGTGTTTACCAGTCAGCATTGTATAAAAGCAGAATATTTCCATGGAGTGTTGAAATTATCTAGCAAGAGATATGTTGCTATTTCATGTTTCTTTTTCATGTCCCATTGTAAAAGATTTAGAAGGGCGGAGGGGAAGTAACTCCGTTTGTACCAACTCCTTGATGTTTTCTTGAGTGGACAGGTTAGATTGTTTGGTGGAAACAGAGGTCAGCGCTTACCCATCCCCCCACACCCCCCACCCCTGTCTGCTTAGCCATCCCCCTCCCCACCCCATTCATCTCCCTGATATTTTCCTGTCCCCCCCCCCCCCCCCCCTTTCTTTCGTTGTGGGTTTTTTTTTTCCATTTTGGTTTGCCCCCTGGCCTGATTTCCTCCTCTGTGTGGGGGGGGGGGGGGGGGGGTGTGTGGGGGGGTGTGTGTGTGTGTGTGTGTGTGTGAGTGTGTGTGTGGTGTGTGTGTGGTGGTGTGTGTGTGTGTGTGTGTGTGTGTGTGTGTGTGTGTGTGTGTGTGTGGTGTGTGTGTGGTGTGTGTGTGTGAATGTGTGTGTGTGTGTGTGTGTGAATGTGTGTGTGTGTTTTCTTTTCTGTTTTCCTGCGTCTGTCTTTTGTTGAGTGTTGAATTGTGATGTTGACATGTAAAAATGAAAACTCAGACGGTAAATGCTGTCATTGTCCTCTTTGTGTGGGTGTCCTGAAATAACACACCGTGAAATAAAGGAGACCAGATCCATAGTATGAGGTGCTTACTAGAATGAAGGTTGGGAAGAGATGTTGTCAAGCCGATCCGATTCGTATGTTTGAGTGAATACCTTTTTTTTTTTTTAATTATTATTAATTCATTAAAAAGCAGCTTTCTTCAAAACTAGAGTCAGAACAAAAAAAAAAAACCTTGGTCAGGTTTTATTGTGAAAAACAAGAAACAGAAATCCCAACCCTAGAGAAAAAAAAAAAAAGTGATAATTCAAGAAATAAAATGGAAATGAAAACAATGAAATAATTCTTCTGAGGAGGACAAAACTGAAAGACATTTCCTTCAAGATTTTTTTACACCTTAATGGGTGTCTGTGGATTATGTCCAGTGATAATGAACTGTTCATTTTGACAGATTTTCTTCATATGTGTGTGTGTATGTGTGTGTTTCAGTAACCCACGCACACAACCACACACTCACCGTATCCCCTATCTTCCCATGTCTCGGTCACCTTGATAAGCGATTTTGCAGAGAGAAGCTGTTCCCTCTACAATGGCACGGACACACAGGGAGGCGTATTGTTCTCTTTGGGGCATACTTAGATACTTTGGAGTAAGGTGCCAAATTACTCCCCTTTCCAGTAGATTCTTTGGAGTAAGGTGCCAACTTGCTTCCCTTTTCCAGCAGGGTTCTGTAGTAGAAGGACGGTACCATTCGCTTTGGAACCAGTCCTTTTTGTTCTGTAGTTGTAGGAAGGTTCTATTTGCTTGGGACCAGTCCTTTTTGTTCTGTAGTTGTAGGAAGGTTCTATTTGCTTTGGGACCAGTCCTTTTTTGTTCTGTAGTTGTAGGAAGGTTCTATTTGCTATGGAACCAGTCCTTTTTGTTCTAGGCACATATGATTGAATAAGGAATACAGCAGGAACTTGGAATTCTTTTCCTCCTGAGTTTTCAAGGCTTTTTTTTCCCAGTTTTTTTAAGATGACAAAGATATTTTAGAGGCAGAATCATCACTTACGTAATGTGTGGACTGTATCAGATGGACTGGTGGCATTGTCCATTACAGAGGCATTCCTGACCTGCAGAGCTTTCAAAACCAACCAAGGCACAAACTGGGTCTGTTTCTGATGTGCTTTTTTGTCATTTTTTCTTTTCCCCCTTCCTCTCCCTTCCTGCCGCATTCCCCGGACTCCACCCCCATCCAATTTTTCATTTGTCTATTTTTTTCTCTTTGTGTTCTCAAAAAATTCAAAAAAAAAAAAGTCTGTTTGGTCTTCAAAAAATGTTGTCCCAAAGTCAAAGAGTTCACTTCTTCGTCAACATGCTTTTTTGTATTGATGGGCCCCGAAGAGTTGAGTCATAAGCCTGTGGCTGTGTAGTGTTGACTTGGAAATGGAAGTGTTATTTCATCTCCTGTTTTGTCTCAGACTGTGGTCTGGCTGGCTGTGAGTGCCCCCATTTGCTCCATCTGGCTCTGGTTCTCTTTCTCTCTCTCTCTCTCAGTTTGTCTGTCTCCTTCTCTCTACATACATGCATATATATATATATATAGATATATATAGCTGAACAATTAAATAGTGGGGGGAAAACAAGTGCAAGTTAACCATTCTTCCATCATTCTAGTAATGACTTTGCAAAGATTTGAAATTTAAAAAAAAAAAAATTGAAGATGAAGAAAATGGGAAAAATATATATCATAAATATGAAACCCTTCACTAGCTGCATGAGGGAACCGTCTCGTAATCTCTCTTGAAGGCAGATCTGTAATTATGTATTGCCTGCTGCTCCGAGGCCTTTCGTCCACTGGATCGGACTCATCAGGGAGACGCGGCTGATTGTGCCTGTGCTCTTGGCGTCAAATAGAGACACACCACACCACATATATATATATATATATATATATATATATATATATATATATATATATATATATATATGTATATATTGTTGCGAAATTACTTTTTTACCAATTCTTTTATGATTTCTGGTTCTGCTCTTCTGGGTCAGGTGGATTGTGGAGGACATGAATTGATTTGAATTGTCTGGATGTTTAAAAAAAAAAAAAAAAAAAAAAAAAATTAGCATGCTTCTGCTCACCCTTCCCCCCGTCCTCCCATACCCACCACCTGATTTCTCTCCCTCTCCCCCCCCACCCCCCCCCCCCCCCCCCCCCCCCCCCCCCCCCCCCACCCCTCTAAGAATGAGAGATACAGATTTGTTACTCGGTGATATGTATCACAAATTCTTCTTTTTTTCTTCTTCTTCTCTGCGTACGCAGGCTGATACTCCTGCAGGCACTATATATATGAACAGGCAAGGATTAATCCCATCTACCCAACAAAGGGAGTGGAGTTTTGTGTGTATGACTGGTTTTTTTATTCCGCCATTAAGGCAGCCATACTCCATCTTCAGGGAAGGTGCATGCTGTGTGTAACGTGTCATCCATGCCAACGGCCAAACTGGCCTTCTCCTCCGAAAGTTGGTGATGCGATTTTACGTGTGTGCAAGATGTTATGCGTGCGTTCACACACGGAACCTCGGTTGATAATCTCATTCGAAGGACTGCATGGGAAATGGAGTCAGAACTAATGTTAACTCCGAGGGAAAAATCTCCCTGTACCGAAATGGCCTGGCTGGAGAGATTCGAACCCGCAACCCTTGGATTATGATGAGTCTGGCGCTTTACCAACTGAGCATTCCGGCCCCTGTATCACAAAGTAACTTGCATGCCTGACAAGACCAGTTGTAGTTGCAGTTCATTTTGTCCATGTTCTGTTGGAGTTCTTTCAGATACCTTTTGAAATGTGAGAGCAGTTGTAGCTCTTGGTCTCAGCCTGAAATCTTCAGGCTTGCAGCTTGGGTACAGAGAAAGAGCAGTCAGTCAGTCCACCTCTTCCTCTGTAGCCCACCTCTCTCCCTCTCCCCCCCTACTACACCACCCTCACAATCTCTCTCTCTCTCTCGGCTGCACTGTTCTGTCTGTCATTTGCCATTTTCTCGTTTTCTCTCTCTCTTTCCTCCCTCTCCCTCCCTCTCTTCCTCTTTGTCTCCTTCCCCCTTCTCTCTCTCTCTATATATATATATGCATTTCTTTCCCCCTCCTCCTCTCTTGTCTCCTCCCCCCCCCCCCCCCCCCCCCCCCACTCTCTCCCCCCTCTTTTTTTCTGTCTGTCTCCCCCTCACCCCCCCCCCCCCCCCCCCCCCCCCCCCCCCCCCCCCCCCCCCCCCTGTTTGTGTGTGTTTTTTTGGGGGGTGAAAAGGGGTTTCCTACATCTCATGTCTCCTGTGTATGTGTTTCTCAGTGATTGTTTTGGCTGTTTCTCAGCTGTCGGGTTGTCTTTCTCCCACATTCTGTGTGTGTACTTCTCTTCCCCCATGTTCAGTCACCCCCCTTCCCCCCCCCCCCCCCCCCCCCCCCCCCCCCCCCTTAGGCACCACCGCATTTCTGGCACCCAGTTCAGTAACACAGGAATGCAGAGTCGCAGAAAGGCCAGTGGGCACTGACTCACTAAAACCACACAACACTGTTTTTCTTCACATTTTTTTTTTTTTTTTCATCAAGCTCTTTGACTCCTTGCCCACTCCCCATCCCACCCTCACCCCCATTCCACACCCCACCCTCCCCCTCCCCTCTCACATCCACTCTCCTCTCTCCCCCTTCCCCTCTCACGCCCACTCTCCCTCCCTCACCCCTCCCCTCTCACGCCCACCCTCTCCCCCCATCACCCCTCCCTCTCATGTCCTCTTTCTGCCCTCACCCCCCCCCCCACCCCCACCCTCACGTCCACTGTCCTTTCTTCATTAGCATACATCCTTGTTACCTACACGTCTTCTCAGGGCACATGTTGGTCAGCTGACAAGCGGAATGGTGAAGGGAGACAACTGAGTGCTTGACCTAAATGTTGTGCAGTTCGTCTTCATGTGCGTGTGCGAGAAACAGAAGAGAAAGTAAGGGAGGACTGTGCCCTGCTCAGTTCAGCATCAGAATGTAGATAAACAAACATAATGACATTGTAGATAAAGAAAATAATGTAGGTAAAGAAACATAATGTAGGAAAAAAGAAACATAAGACACGTAGACAGCCCAGCATCATAAGATGGGTAAAGAAACATAATGTAGATAAAGAAACATAACGTAGCTAAAGATACGTAGACTGTCCACCATTATAATCTAGGTAAAGAAGCAGTTAACCCAGCATTATAATGTAGATAAAGAAACATGATGTATAAATAAATAGAAACATAGTCAGAAGATACACATAATTATGAAAAGATAAACATAATGTAGATAAAGAAACAGTAGTCAGCCCAACATTATTATGAAGATAAACATAATGTAGATAAAGAAAACAGTAGTCAGCCCAATATTATTATGAAGGTAAACATAATGTAGATAAAGAAACATAGTCAGCCCAGCATTATTATGAAGGTAAACATAATGTAGGTAAAGAAACATAGTTAGCCCAGCTTTATAATGTAGATAAAGAAACCGACGTAGTAATAAGGGAAAGGCAACTCTAATGAACCCAGCATCATAATGTACATAACACAGACAGGCTTATACTGGAACCATAGGGATTGTCAGGGACTAGAGAGAGAAAAAACACAAATTTGATGCAAAAGTGCGTGTGGAAATGCTGGCAGCAACTGTAGAATAATAAACGGCTTTTAGTCCAGAGTGCTAGCGTTGCACCCCTAAACTGTTGGTCACATCTGGTGAGGTAGAGCTGACTTGTCTGTAAGCAGAATACAAGGACAAATTATTCCTTTGAGAGCTGAAGTACTCTGTCTCTCTCTCTCCCTGTCTGTCTGTCTGTCTGTCCTCTCTCTCTCTCTCTCTCCTCTCTCTCTCTCTCTCTCTCTCTCTCTCTCTCTCTCTGTCTGGTATGTGTGTGTCTATATGCATGTGGATGCGTGTGTGTGTTGAAAAGCTGACTTGTGGGAGAAAAACATACATCATACAGGCAAGTAACTCTTCTGGCATCGCAGAGACTGACTTGGCAAAGATCTGTAACGAAACAGCAACGATCAGAAAGAAAAGACGAAGAAGAGGAACAAAGAAAAGAATAAGAAAGAAAGAAAAAGAATGAAAATATAATCGGGGGGGGGGGGGGGGGGGGGGAGACAGGATTCAAAGTGAAAACAGAAACCCTTTCAATAAAGGGAGAGAAAGAATGGAGGTGGGTGGGGAGGGCAGAAGAAGGGGTAGAGAGAGTTGAAGATGAGGAAAGGAAGAGGGTGGGGGGGGGCATGGGGGGATGCCCATAAGAGATAGAGAACAACGGTAAAAGGTGGGGGGTGTGAAGAGACGCCACACATGAAGAGGACATGTGGACAATGAAGAAAGGAGTTGTCATTCTGAAACCTACACAGACCTGTACTGTGCACAGACATGTGCACCCCCACCCCACCGCTAAACAGCAGCACTGTATTCTTAAAGCAGTCCTAAACAGAGCACTTTGCATCTGCTTTTTAGCACTTTTATTGATTAATCATAAAGAAGTGTATTGTAATTAATGCATTGAGTATGGAGTCTACCCCAGCAAGGAAAGGATGTTTGAAAGGAAATGCAGTTTGTTTGTTTGTTTTGATGAAACAGTAACGTTTCCTCCCCCCCTCCTGATGCATGAATGCATAGCATGGTATTGTCTGCTGTATGCGCGTTCAGTGAGAACCATCTCGGTGCCTCTATCAGCATCACCCCTGGTCCCTATGAGAGAGTGAATGAGAGAGAGAGCCCACATCCTGTACGCACAGAAAACAGCATCTTCCTATATGTGGGAATTTTTCTGAAGGCACGCTCTAGTTGTAACTGGCTCTGTGTCAGAGGAAGTGCGGTTGTGGGAAAGAATGTGTAGGCTACATCTACAAGGGAGTGTGCATTGCTGTTAGCTTTAGGTCAGCTGTTGGCGTAAGGGACTCACAGACCACTTTGTCCTCTGTTTCATTTACAGTACAACTGGTGAACGGCTAACGGCTGAAAAAATGATGTTGGCTTCTCTTGTGCCTCAGTGACTTCAGTCTGGAATTAAAAATAGTAAAAAAAAAAAAAAAAAAAAGGGGGGGGGGGGGGAGACATGGGGGGAGGGTTACCAGGAACCCCTTCACTGACAAGATACAGAATCCATGGATTTGTCCTGGGTCAGGAGTACTACTCGTTGGACCCGGCTTTTCCTCAAGTTCCATTTCATGGTCAGGTGTTGTCGGTCACCCTGGATAGGGTAGTGGCTTGTCAGTGACCCTGGATAAGGTAGTGACTGTTGTCCCTCAACACTTCATGGTCAGGTGTTGTCAGTAACCCGTTCAGAGATGTTCCGCCCAACGCGATCTTTGAGTTCTTGAAAGAGGTTAACATTTTTCATCGGATCTGAGATTTTACAGTGGAAAGATTTTTTAACAAAGTTTTGGATGAGATTTTAGACGATGTCTTTTAAAGAATTGTGTGGATGAATGACCTGTGAGTTGATTTTAACGTGGTGACAGCCCTGATATGGCCCTTTGCAGTCGGCTGGGCTATAATAAACATTATATCTTATCTTATCTTGTCAGTAACCCTGGATAGGGTAGTGACTGTTGTCGTCCCCAAACATCCAGCACAGGGACACGCCTCTTATTCCTTAGGAATTTCTCTGCTTTGAAAATTTGGTTCATGAAATTCTTACTTTGGTGTCCAAAAGTTGAGAATTTCAAGTTTTCAGGGTTTGTTTTTGAAAAGGGATGACAGAAGTCTGTGTATTCATTTTGCACACTGTTTCCTGCAGGTAAATGAGTTCTATGCAGAATAGGCAAATTCAGTAAAAAACTTTCAGCCCAGCATAACACACTTTTCATGAATGTAATGAGATGAATGGTATGATGTAATTGGGTTATATTGATGCAAACATGACATCAAATCTCATTGTTCATTACATTTTTTCTTTTTTTTTTCTGAAATTCTCCATACCCCCAGTAGGAATCACGCAGAATTAAATCTTAAAATCTGGTGTGCATGTAGACGAAAACGGTCATGTGTGTGATCTGAAACGAACCAGTCCAACACGACCTAATGCCAGTGTGGGTGCTTGCGGTCATGTACATGCGCTCACCCATGTCCCTACGCTGACCTGTATGTGGGGGCAGTGCGTGGGGCTGGTGTCATCATCGGTGGCAGCCCCAAGACAGCGCAGGACTGTGTGGGGATGTCTTGAGGGACATTTACAGTGTGCGGGGGATGACAAGTCAAGAGTGTGCCGCCTTGGAGCTGGAGTTGACGGCTGGCTATTTATCTCTCTGATTATTTAGCAACACCTGGAAAGGGGCACCCTGTGTGGGCCTGACACAGGAATGACCCCCCCCCCCCCCCCCCCCCCCCCCCCACTGTCCCGCTAACCTCCCCCTCACCCCCCCCCCCCTACTGTCCTGTCCCCCCCCCCCCCCCCCCCCCCCCCCCCCCCCCCAGCAACCTGACAAACTGTGGGAAGATTAGTGAATGTGTCTGGTGGTCTGGAGACCTCCCCCTTTCCCCCCACATCTCCCCCAACCCCCTCCCCCTACACACACCACCCTTGGACTGTTCCCCCCTCCTGCCCTGCATCCTCCCCTCCCCCCCCCCCCCCCACCCCCCACCTCCACCATCCCCAGTTGTCGAGAGGGTGTAAAGATGGTGACCGATTATAACCAAGAGTTGAACAGTGGTGGAATGAAAAAGCATTCCATTGACTTCTGACTGAATTTTGCTAAGCTGCTGGTTGGCTGTAGTGGGTGAGCCCTTGTTCTTTAGAAGCCAGGGTCCCGAGTTTGCTTCCCGCTTCGTGTCGCAACGTCAGGTGTGAGGAGATTTTTTTTCCCCCCCCCCCCGTTGGAATCAAAACGTGTGCAAAATCCAAGCCCCTCAAAGTCTTCAGGATGAGGTTACACAGGCCCTGTGTTGCCTTTGAACGCCTGCATGAGAAAAAATGAACATGCAAGTGCAGTCGGCTGTTGAAGAGTAGATGATCATGTGCCAGGGGGATGTATGTCTCACACACACGCACACACACACACACACACACACACACACACACACACACACACACACACACAGGTAGGAGGTAAGAAGAAGTCCCCCCCCCCCTCTTTCTCTTTCTTCCCCAAATAACATGCTAAGAGATAATTATTGGTGTTCATTAATTAATTCTCTCTCAGACCTTTAGTTTGTGGGTTCTCCTTTGATGAGTCATGGAGTATTTTTAAAGATTTGCATGAATTTTTTTTTTTTTTTTTATTATGGCCCTCGCGGTAGGCTGGGCTATAAGCAGCATTGCCTTACCACTCACCCCCGTCATTCCTTCCTCGCAGTCTTCCTTCCCCTCTTCTTTCCCATGGGCCATGGGTTGTTTTTCTTTAAGACCGGGGGGGGGGGGGGGGGGGGGGGGGCATTATTGTCTGTGAGGGTGTAATTGGTCAGAATGCAGGGTGTGTGCTTCACCAGGGGGGGGGGGGGGGGGGGGGGGGGGGGAAACAAGAGCCTTCAACCCCACCTGGCTCCCACGGAGGTTCTTTGCCTTACTAACCTCCTTCCCCTCTCCTCAAAGTACAGGTGTGTCATCAAGCTGTTTTGCTGCGTTTTGTTTTTCTGTGTGTGTGTGTGTGTGTGGTTTTTGAAAAGGTTAATGTGTCTCCATGTTTTCTTTTTGTCTGTCTTTTTGGTTGGTTTTACTTACCCTCTTCTTCATGTCTGTTTGCTGTCTCTTTCTCCCTCTCTCTCTCTCTCTCTCACTCTCTCCTCCCTCCCTCTCTCTCTCTCTCTCTTTCTCTCTCTCCCTCTCTCTCTTTCTGTATCCACCTTCTGTCCCTGTCTCTCTCTCTCTCTCTCTGTCCCCCCTCTCTCTCTGTCTCTCTCTGTCCTCTCTCTCTCTCTGTGTCTCTCTCTGTGCCCCCTTCTCTCTCTCTGTCTGTCTCTCTCTGTGCCCCTCCCCTCTCTCTATGTCTCTCTCCCTCTGTCTTCCCCTTCCCTCCTCTTTCTCTCTCTTTCCCCTTTCTCCTTTCTTTCCCTCTCTCTCTCCCTCCTCTCTCTCTCTCTCCCCCCCCCCTCCCTTTCTCTGTTCCACTGTCTTAATGTAATGTAATCAAAATTTCCCCTTTCATGTTTTGTTGTTCTGAAATTTGAGTTATTGCAGTTGTTTCCCTTGTAGTGCTGGTCTTCAAGTGTGTATTTTGCATTTTTCATGTGTATTGAAAAAACAATTGTTAGTCTGCTTTTATAATTGATTGATGTTCTCCTGAGGGGCACATGAAAAATAGCCACGGGCTCTTCATTTTTTTTTTTTTTTTTTTTCAATAGGAAATATTTGTTCATTCTCTCTCTCAGTCTCTGTCTCCCCCCCCCCCTCTCTCTCTCTCTCTCTCTCTCTCTCTCTCTCTCTCTCTCTCTCTCTCTCTCTCTCTCTCTCTTTCAGTGAACAAACTTGGAAAAAAAACATTTTGCATTTACATGAAAATGCACACACATGCGTATGTAAACATTCACATGCACACACACACACACACACACACACACACACACACACACACACACACACACACACACACATGCTTATGCAGACATGCAAACACACACACTTGCACTCACGCTTGCACACAACTGGCACACACACACATACACTCCAAGACCTAGCTCCTTGACAGAAGAAGGGAAAAGAGAGGTGGGGTGGGGTGGGGGTGGGGCATTGTGTCGGTGCGTTTTTACCCACACCATGGAGAGGCTTGAGAGTGATACACACCTGCACGGCGAGGGCACGCACATTGTAAAGTACAATGCCTTCATTCTCTCCTGACAGCAGGAAAAACAAACGGCCACACAGAACCAACCCCCGCCCACCCCTGCACCCCAGCACCACTTCTTGTTTCAGCCCATTCAGTCCTTCCCCCACTCCCTTTAGGAAACACTCGAGGGTGAAGTGTCCACACACACACGCTGCCGTGCGCACGCATGCATCCACCCTCACACATTGAGCTATGCATATGTGCATGTGGACATGTACGTGCACGCACACACACACACACACACACACACACACACACACACACACACACATTCGTGCGTGCACGCACACATGCACACACACACACACACACACGCATGCATGCACACACGCTCTCGCACACACGCACACGCACGCACATGGGCATGAATATGGCCCTTTTATGCACGACCCTACTCTGACACAGCAAAAATACATATAAAGCAAAAGGCGCACACGCCCATACATAGGACAAGGGGAGGGAGGAAGGTAAGGGGAGGCCACCACAGAGAAATCCTGAAACACACCACTCATTCTCACGGGGTGAAAAATGACAAAGAGGTTGGCCCCGTAAGCTGGGTGAGACGCTCCTGACCTCGGCTTCTGATTGGTCGAGAGGCCTACACACAAGGAAGTGTCAGCAGAGGTGCATCAGATGCATGCATTCATAAGTTTGTGGACGTTGACATGATGCCGTAGCCCGAGCCTTCATCAAGTCGTGTCGAGTGTCACCTCCCCTCCCCCCCCCCCCCCTTTTTTTTTTTTTTTTGTTTCGTTTTGTGTCTCCGCCTCTTTGTTGTGCTGCATCTTCATTTTTTTTTTTTTTTCTTTTTTTTTTTATTTTTTGTTTTTGTTTTTTTTATTATTTGTTTGTTGATCCCAAGTTCTTTTGCATTTTTTTTTTGGGGGGGGGGGGGGGGGTTTTTTTTTTTTTTTTTTTTTTTTTTTGGTTATTTGCCATTTTCTCTTTGATTTGTTTCCCTCCCTTCCTTGTAACTACCAGTGCTTGTGTGAAACACACGCACGCACGCACACACACACACACATAGAGCACGCACACCCCACACACACACACACACACACACACAACACACACACACAGGCGCGCCCTCACACACACACACACACACACACACACACACACACACACACACACATATTTCTGTCTTTCCTTTTGTTGTTGTTTTTTTTTGTTTTTTTTTTTTTTTTTTAAGTAATTTTGAACTTCAGTATGAAAATGACTGTTTTCCTGAGGGGTTTTTTTTTTTTTCCTTATAAATTGCCCCGTTTTGGAGAAAAAAAAGATACAGGACAAAAGGCTGCAGGAAAGACGTAGGGGTAGGGGGGGGGGGGGGGGGGGGGGAGGTGACATTGATTTGTTGCCTAACCACAGGTTAACATCTGAATGGGTTGGGGTTTTTTTTTTTTATTGTTTGTTTGTTTCTCTTTTTCTGTATACACAGGAGTTGCTTCCCTGTTTTCCTGTCATTCAGTGGACTGGTGGCCATGATGTATCTGTGATGAACCTCGAAACTTTTTTTTTTTTTTTTTTGGTAGGGGGGGGGTGTGAGTGAGGGGGATTATGGGAGGGTGGGGGGGGGGGGAAAGGAAAGACGGGGGAGGTGGAGGCACCTCTCCCACAAAACAACATAGTGACCTGGCCTGGCACAGGGGAAGTTGCTCTGCCCCCCCTTCCCCCTGCCCCCCCCCCCCCCCCACGCTTCCCCCCCCCACAGAAGGTGGTTGGGCAGCCGGGTTTTAGTATCTCCTGTCCTCCTTTCCTGCCACTCGCACGCCCAGCCCTGCTTCTTCCTGCTGTCTGTATAAGAATTCTTCTTCTTCTTCTTCTTTTTTTTTTTCTTTTCTGACCTTTTTTTTTTTTTTTTTTAATTTAAGCTTTAATTTTTGTGATAAATCAGCAGTTTAGTGACACCCTTTCCCAGTTTTTAGCCCCTTCTCACTGGGGCTGCTGGTTGCTTTGTGTGCTGGTTTTATTAGTGGATCAGTCGATCCCATTTTCTTTGCCCTCTCCTCTCTCTGTCTCTGTCTCTCTCTCTCTCTCTCTCTCTCTCTCTCTCTCTCTCTCACCCGCTCTCTCTCCTCACCCACACCCTCTCAAACACGTGCACACACACACACACACACACACACACACACACACACACAACACACACACTAGACATACATACATGTCTGAATGAGTGCATTCTATGTGTGTATGTGCAGACTTTTTTGATGATGACCGGGCTAGGATTAGCACAGAATGATGTGAATGTCATGTGCCTGTGGTGTTAGGGAATATACAGAATGATGCCAGTATCACGTGCCTGTGGTGCTAGGAATATGATGAACCAAATGATGTGAACATCATGTCGCTGTAGTGCTAGGATTGCACAGAATGATGTGTGTGTCATGTGCCTGTGGTGCTGGAATATGATACATAGAATGATGTGAATGTCATGTGACTGTTACGCTAGGAATACAATACACACAGTGATGTAAACGTCATGTGTCTGGGGGGTGGTAGGAATACAATACACGAATGATGTCAATGTGTGCCTTTGGGGTGGTAGCAGTATATAACACAGAATGATGTGAACGTCGCGTACCTGTGGAGCTAGGAGTATAATACACGGAATGATGTGAACATCGTGTGCCTGTGGTGTGTGGGTGTGCAGGCAGCGGCCCCATCCAGCTGTGGCAGTTCCTGCTGGAGCAGCTGACCGACAAGTCCTGCCAGCACTTCATCAGCTGGACGGGCGACGGCTGGGAGTTCAAGCTCTCCGACCCCGACGAGGTCGCCCGCGCTGGGGCATCCGCAAGAACAAGCCCAAGATGAACTACGAGAAACTATCACGCGGCTTGCGCTACTACTACGACAAGAACATTATCCACAAGACGGCAGGCAAGCGCTATGTCTATCGCTTCGTCTGCGACCTGAACAGTCTGCTAGGGTTCACGCCTGAGGAGCTGTTTAAGGCCTGCGACGTCAAACCGCAGAAGGACAAGGAGACGAGTGAGCTGGCCATGTGATCGCTCCCCCGCCTGGGTTTGGGCGGGGTGGGGCTTTTTTTTTTTTGGTACGACACTGTTCTCACCAGCTGATTGGACCTTCAGCACTTTTGGGGAGGCAGTCGGACGGACTGGAACGCAGGAGAGGCCAAAGAAAATGGACATGGTCTCTTCTTCCACTTTTTGGTGGGGTTTATTTTTTTGCCTGAGACATTTGGGTGGGGGAGGGAAAAGCAACTGGATGATATGGACTTGCCTTTGGAGCATTGACATTGGATGTTGGTCGGTGAAGAATCATGGGAGTGTCTGCTTTTCGGTTGTTGTGGAGCTGAGCCTTT
>JADBJO010004645.1:77500-132500 GCA_016801955.1 Conus betulinus
TGTCACTCCTGCTACATCTACACTTACACGCTGCCCATTCCATGGGTGTTATGTTATTTGCTCGCTTCAAAAGTCTGTAACAACCTGTGGCCTTTTGTGAAAACAGTCCCTGTCTTCAAGAGAACGGTATCCATGTCCCTTAATTTTCGTGAAGAAAAAGTCTGTTATCGCTTTATCGAATAAGTGTTTTTTCTTTGTGGAAAAACGGTCCCTTTCTCCCAGAAAATGGCGCCAGTCGTTTCTTGTCTTCAGTGTGAGAACAACCTTCGTCACTGACAGAATGAAAGTGGTGTCATCACTGATGGAATCATTGTTGTCTTAGTGAAAACACTTTCTTCGAGAACAATGCATGTTTTTTTTTGTGTGAGAACAGATCTTCATCACCAAAGATGTGGCTTCATATGATTTCCTCCGATCATTATTTGTCATCCTGATGTGCCCTCATAGGTTGTTGTCATGGAAACCGTGATGATAACCAATGAAAGCAAGTAATTCTTCACTAGTAAAACACACAAAGAAATTCGACTGATGAAAGCAGGGAATTATGACAGATGAAAGCAGATAATTATGACTGATGAAAGCAGGAAATTATAACTGTTGAAAGCGGGGAATTATAACTGTTGAAAGCAGGGAATTATGACTCTCATGAAAACAGTTATTATGACTGATGAAAGCAGGGAATTATGACTGATGAAAGCAGTTAATTATGACAGATGAAAACAGTTAATTATGACTGATGAAAGCAGTTAATTATGACTGATGAAAGCAGTTAATCATGACTGATGAAAGCAAGTTAATTATGACTGATGAAAGCAGTTAATTATGACTGATGAAAACAGTTAATTATGACTGATGAAAACAGTTAATTATGACTGATGAAGCAGGAATTATGACTGATGAAACAGTTAATTATGACTGATGAAAACAGTTAATTATGACTGATGAAAGCAGGGAATTATGACTGATGAAAGCAGTTAAGACTGATGAAAATGATTCCGATTCGTGAAAATAGGTCGCTGGGAAATGTCACCAAGACTCACGAACAACATCATGAGGACGGATCAAAAAACAGCTCGCTTGGACGTTTTTGTGAAAAATGTCACGAAGGTACGTGAAAAAAAAAAGTTTCTCCATCCATTTTAGTCAAAGCAATCATCTTACAAAGTTGGTTTTAGATCCTAATCAATGGTAAATTTTTCCTTTTTTTTTTTTTTTTTTTTTTTTTTTTTTTTAAAGTCTGTTTGAAATGGAGATATCTTCTGATGTGCATGAGTTTAGATCGAGGAACGTTGGCGTTTTTATATATATATATATGTTTATTTAATTTAATCACAACAGCATTTCAATATCAGAGGTATTTAACCGTATAAAGAGTGCAAAGCTTACGTTTTATTCTTTCCATTAAAACACAGCAGTAGGCTGTTACGGTAGTGTGAAGAGGCATGAAATGATTAAAAAAAAAAAAAAAACAAATTTACATGTCGTCAAGAGAGGTTGTTTGTTATGCAGCATATGTTGGGGAAGAGGTGATCAGACTTGGAAGAAGTTAAAGCAGCAAGTCTTTCCTGGCGGTAGCATATTTTCAGTTTATTTGAAAGCTGCTTCAAAATGGCAGTTGGCAAGCGATTGATATTTATCACAGAGATGAACGATATTTGTTTCTAAACAAAAATTGTGATTTATCATTTTCTTGATGGGTATTGGCTGTTTTCTTCTTCCAAACAGTAATTGCAGACTTTTGAAGCTCAGAAGTTACCATACTGTTCCCTCTTGGCCCCCCCCCCCCCCCCTTCCTTTATCCTTCGTGCTCCGGTCTCTTCTCTGTCTTCCTAGTGTTGCCTGCTTCAGTTGGGAAGGTCTCAGTTCATATGAATGTGCCAGAAGAAAATGTTGGAATTTTTGGGTTTGTTGTTGTTGTTGTTTGTTGTTGTTTTTTTTTTAAAGTCTGTGCAGTAACACAGATTGTATGCAGCACAACAAGAATACATAAGATCATATAACAAGTGTCATGATTTTTACCTTTTTTCTGCGATGACTTTTATGGCTGTAGAGTTTTAGTAGTTTTGCTGTCCTCTTCCCCCCTCCCCTCAGAGATTTACATTTTAGTTCTGGTGGCTTTGACTCGTAGTTCACTCAGTAGCCGATGATTTTATGTCGGTGTAAATCAGTGATATATCTGTGCAGTGATGTTGGATTGGCTTGTTTTGGGGGGGGGGGGGCCTTGGATTTCTATTCAGCACTGAAACGTGCAACTGTCTGGTGCCCCATACCCACAGACTTGATCTGTCAGTTTGGTGTTATGCCAGAGGAGAGTGGAACTCAAAGCCCCACAGGACGAGCTGATGTGGTGCAGCGGTCAGTGTTGTGGACGGGCGCTGGTTCAAATCCATACTGAGCCATTTATTTGATGGGGACAGTCGTTGGACGGACATGGAGGCGACCTCTTCAGGGGAAGCGCTCGCTCATGCTGGCTCTGTAACTTAGCAGTGATCGTCAACTTATCAGGAGTGACCCTGTTTATGTTGGGTCAGAGCAAGCACCACTGAAGGCCCCTGAAGTGATTTTTGGGGTTCGTGCAGCATCTCCTCCAGTAGGGGGCTTGGCGATGACTTGATACTGATCGTTCCGTGTGAATTCCGGGAGCTGACAGGGAAAGCCAGTGTGTGGCTGTGAACAGGAAGCCAGAAGCAGTGGTATGAGAGTAATGGGCGGAAAGCGGGACCACCGCGATAAAAGCAAAAAAAAAAAGAAATAAGAGGAACGTTGTGAGAGGTCCTGTTTTGAAGATAAAGCAGCTTAATTATGGGGCAGCCTGCCCCCTCTGCGTCAGTTTAAGATGAATTAGGACACGCCCACCTCACCAGACTGTGTGTTGTATCTGACATGGGTCTTGGTTCCTGATTTGTAGTGCATGGAACATGAGTCGACATTGGATGATATAAGCAGTGGGATCGAACCCTAGACCAGGAAATGACCGTAATCCTTGCGGAGGGTCATCTCATCCTGGTCTGATAACTGTCCGCTCTCAGTGGTCTGCTGTGTCTAAAGAATGAAGGAATGAGATGGTGGGGTGTAGCTTTTGCACAGGGGAGCTGGAATGAGCGGTATAGAACTGCCACTAAGAAGGCACAGACAATAAAAGGCCTACCACTTCCCCCCCCCCCCCCCCCCCCAAAAAAAAGAAAAAGAAAAATAGATTGATAAATAAACAAACAAAAAAATTTAAATGAAGGGTAAGGGACTGCACTTCAACAGCCCCGTCTTCTGCAGCCGCTGTGCTTCCTGTTTCCGTCGTCCTTATGATGAAATGACACGACCATGCTCTTGTTGTTTTTGAACTTGTGGTGATCGGTTGATGGACTGTGTATGTGTGCATGTCCTTGTCGGGGGGGGGGGGGGGGGGGGATGGAAGGGGCATAACTCTTTGATCTTTAAACGTGTTCGTGACATGATCCATCAGCAGACGCTGACACGGTCACCTTTCTAGATTGTGTTCAGAGGAACCTTTTTTTTTTTTTTTTTTTTTTTTGCTTTTTTTTTTTTCTCTTTTTGTAAATTTATTTCTGTGTTTGTTGTTATTGTTTTAAAAAGAATTTGTGTGTGCAGTTTGTACACATCCCTTCCTTCACCGTGTAGACGTCACTTTCTGCATGGCTTGTTTTTTCTTTCTTTTTTCATTCTGTCCTCGAGTCTTCTTCCTCAGGTAGGTGTTTTTTGTTTGTTTTCCTCTGTTACTATCTTTCTACAGAGAAAGTCTGTGTGAGAAAAAAAAAATGGTTTTCAGTTTCAGGTTTGTTTCAGTGTGGGTTTTTTTTTCCCTCCTCCGTCTTCTTCCTTCTTTCATGTTGCCGTGTCACTTTTCCCCCTCTGTATGTCTTGCCGTGTACTTAAAACTCGGTGTTTTCTTGTTTGTACTCCGGGTCTCCATTAACAGCTTTAATGGGGTTTGTAGTTGGAGTAGGAGGTCGGCTGATTATTTTCTTTCGTCTTTCCATTTTCTTTCTTTTCCACCTTGCTTCGTCCCTACGCTTTCTTTCTTTTTCTCCTTGTTTTTTTTTTCCTTTCCTTTCCTTTCTTTATTGATTCCATCCTATCTATCTGAGTAATATTCTTCTCCTCATCCCCCACCCCCTCCCATCCCCCTCCTACCCCTGGTTTGATTTTCCATGTGGCTCCTTCCTCTCTCCATCCTGTTCGTTTCCATTCCCTGGTGGCTTGGTGTAGCATTTTTTTTTTTTTCGAATTTCACGATCGGCTTGGTGTGCCAGCTTTAAGTGAGCATTTCAGTGTATTGGACAGTGTGTTGTGCCTTTTGCAGGGGGGAAGGGGGGGGGGGAGAGGGGAGGATAAATGAATGTGTAATGGGAGAAGGCGGGAGTTATGTTAGAGTGGACGATTAGCACTTTTCGTTGTTATTGTTGTTGTATGTTTGTACCTTTCTATAGCAGAGAACTATGTGGGGAAGGAGGTGGGTGGGGAGGATAAATGGATGTGTAATGGGAGTGTGGGGGGGGGGGGGGGGGGGGGGGGGTAGATTGTGTTAGAGAGGATGATTAGCACTTTTGGTTCTGGGAGTAGGGCTTTGTTGTCATTGTTGCTGCTGCGTGTGTGGTGGTGGTTTTTTTTTTTTTTTTTCTTTAGGGAAGGGAGTGGTGTTTTCATGTTTCAAGTGCCATGTTTTCCAAAGTGTTCCAAAGGCTTTGGCAGGGACCCAGTTTGTCAGCTTATTTCATTTCTCATCCCTCTGTCTGTCTGTCTGTCTCTCTCTCTCTCTCTCTCTCTCTCTCTCTCTCTCTCTCTCTCTCTTTTCCTCTCTCTCTTCTTTTTCCATTTCATGTGACAAGCCAACACAATGAATTGAAAACAATGCATACATGTGGTCAACGGTCGTGAAAAATGCACAGTGTCGGTGTGCTGCGTGTCCACATACCTTTAGGATATACCCCATGGTGCGCCCCCACCACCCCTTTTTTTTTTTTTTAACAGGTCCAACTCTATCACTGACTCTATCCATTATCCTGCGCACAGGTGCAACACAGAGGAGCAGGTAATGTGATCAGTGCTGTTTGCCTCTCTGCATATTAAGGTGCCTGAGAAGCAGATGGGTGTGTTTTCAACAGTTTTACCCGATTTGTGGGTAGGGGGAGAGGGGGGGGGGTGGGGAATCAGCGTGTACATGTGATCCCAGTTTAGTGCCTAGGGCTGTGTCATGGATTGTCTCCCCTGTGTGGGGCAAATTCTGTGCAAGTTATTTCCTCTCTGTGTTACTTCCTTTCTTCTTTTTTTTTTTTTTTTTTTTTTTTTTTTTTTTAATGATTTGGGTTGCTTGCTTTTTTGTTGTTGTTGTCATCAGCTGTCTGTCTGCCTGTGTGACCTTTTTACCTGTCCTTTGTACTGGAGAATCTTGACATAATTTTAGCCATTAGAATTTTGTTTAACATGCCAGCCTTTTTTTTTTTTCTTTCTTTCTTTTTTTTTTAAAAAAAAAATCGCCTTCTGGTGACTACATGATGAATTTTTCACACCCTGTTCAGCATGCAGACTGGCAGAGCATTGTGCTGTGTCTGTCTGCTCATAAGGTCGATTTTGTTGTTGTTAATGCATGGTTATGACAGTATTCATCTTTATCGTTTTTTTTTTTTTTTTTTTTTTAAACATTTTTTTTAATCAAGGGGGATAATTGGAGGAACGCCTGGCTTGCTCAGAGGGGTCTTTATTTTATTCACGTAAGGATGTGAACAGGTTAGAGATCATGTTATCAATCTAGTGTACATGGTGTGTCAGCAGTTGTTTTTTCACAGGACGGAATTCTTTTCTCTTGAGCAGCAAGAGTCCTTGGAAGAATGTCTTGTTGGCTGGGCGATAGTAGTGATGAAAATAGACATGGCCTAGAAAGGGTTAATGTTTGCAGATGTCCAGTTACAAAACTGACAGAACCTGAAGGGGGGAGAGACGACGTTTGCAGGTGGGCCATGACAAAAGGTGCAGGGTACCATGCTGACATAGCCTGGCAACAAAGCTGCTCACCCTCCACCCCCCACCCCCCACCCTCTCCTCTAGCCAGTTTTCCCATAGTTCCTGTGCTCAGTATTGAGTAGAACTCCAAAACTACAACCGTGTGTTGTAAGCTGTAATTTTTGTGTAATTTCGAACTTTTTTTTTTTTTGTTCATGCTGTCCTGATTGGATGGAGGTCTGGGTTGCCAACAGAGTAAGGCTGCTGAGACCAGACACTGCGTCCCTCCGCATGCGCCTGCATGGGTTTTGTAACAGTATGAAGACGGTGACTGTGCGAAACAGATGTGCCTTTGATATAAAACCGATAGTGATGACACCGTCAGCTAAAAGTTGGCCATCAAAATAGAAGGCACCTCAAGAGTTTGCGTGGAAAATAACGGGAAAATGTCTAATGACGCAGATAAAGTTGTTTTGGCGCTATTTTTTTTTTTTCTTGTTGTTTGGTTTTTTTTTTTTTTTTTTTTTTTTTTTAGTCCACGGAATTTTAAAAGAATGCCATTTGAGTTGTGGCATTGTTGTAAAAAGGTTTGTAAACCATAGAAGATTGCCTCTTTCACGTTGGGCAAAGCGTTGAAGAACATTGTGGGGAATAGGCAGATTTTCTTACCCTCTTTTGAACAGAGTAGGGGGGGGGGGGGTATTATTAACATGCCCAGGCTTCGTTGCGTTCCCTTCTCTGAAGGCTGTGCAGGGGGCAGTGTTGATAGGCGCAGGGCTGGGATCTTCCCCCATTAAAACAGCGTAGGGAGGTGGAGACATCAGGGTGTGCATGCAAAACTTTCCTCTTCAGTACTCCTTTCATTTTTTTTTCGATTAATGTGTCAAGGAGCTACCTACCCATGTAATAGTGTATATATAGACATACATATGCATATGTATTTTGTATCGGTCATCTTATCGGTGAGTGTCTTTTTTATTCCTCTTGTGTTGAAAACTGTCTGAAACGGAGTGATTGCCTAATCTCTTGTAGGTAATAAAGCATAAAAGACAATAACTATTTTTTATCATTAAACCATGTTTTAATCAACACTACTGCCTTACTTCAGAAAACAATAATTACCATAAAAACAAGATTAACACAATTGCCTTATTTCAAATGCAATGATGAATTTGTAGTTTTAAAAAAAAAAAAAAAAAAAAAAAAAAAAAAACCTAGGAGAATCATCTGTCAAAAAGCCCCCAAAGTAAGTAAAGAAATGAGAAGACTGATGGATAAATAGATGTATGTATATAAAACATAAAATCGTGTTTATCAGATAATTTCCTGTTTGGAATGTGTACAGGGTTGAAATCCTGTTGGTTTTTTTGTTTTTGTTTTTTTTTGTTTTGTTTTTCTTTTGGCAAATGATGACCTTTTTGTTGCTACCCGTTTACAGAGACAGATTTTTTTTTTTAAAAAATACACCGTATAGCACCCCTTTCTGTTCCCTCTGTCCTCCATCTACTAGTCCACTAACCACCGCCCCCACCCCCACCCCCATGCATTCCTCGTCTTGCCCTGAATGACCAAACAACAGAAGATTAAAAGATGGAGAGAGAGCGAGAGAATAGAGATAAGGATGAAAGTCACTGACATGGCTGCCAAATCTCCAGATAGTTTTTGGATTTTTCCTTCTTAGAAATCATTTCCGAAATTTCTAGATTTTGTACAAACATCCCAAACACAAAATTGTATTTTTTAAGATAAAGTGGGTGTTCATGTTTGAACTGGGATGATAAGGTATTGGCAGAATAAAGTTCAGACAGTATTTTGGTCATTTCAGCAGCTCTCGGTTGTGGAAAATGTATTTTCAGTTTTAACCCTGCATCTGTCAGTTGAGGCAGCAGGGGGTTAAAAATATGTTCAGTCAGAAGCCTGACTGCCCCCTCACCCCTGACCCCCTGTGACCCATGGTTCCTGAATTTGATTCTAGAAGGTCGGCAGCCATGCCGAGTCAGTGTAAAGGTAGATAATTCACGCTCTCAGTCACTCCCTCCCTCCCTTTTCCCACCCCATCCCACGCGCTTCTCTTTCCCTCCTTCCATGCTCAAAGTGAGGCCCTGACGGGCACCTAAAGCACTTGATGAACAGCAGGAGACCTAATCTGGCTCCTTGCATGAGGGGGTGCTGTGTGACCCATTTCTGACATTGTTCCTTGTTAATTTTTGTGCATATATCTTTTATTTGTCGCCTTAACACACATGTACAAACCACCCGACTGAAATTACTTCTTGTAGCATGAATTGCTTTGTTGTTTTAATTTTTACTGAATGTAGACATCCGTAACGTACTGTCACTTTCTTCATCATTGCAGGTTTTTTTTGGGTTTTTTAGGGGAGGTAATCATGACTTTGGGGGGGGGGGGGGGGGTTTTTTTTTTTTTTTTTTTTTTTTTTTTTTTTTTTTTTTTTTTTTTTTTTTTTTTTTTTTTTAATCGAGTCGTGGTCATGCCCATTTTTTTTTTTCTTTGTGTGTGGTATTTTGTAGTCAGGCCAGCTAGACTGTAAACAGTATCAACAGGTTATTTTCTCAAACTTTCTCAGTAATTTCTTTCAAGACTGAATGACTTCAGTGCGCGCGCGTGTGTGAAAAATGTCGTTCTGGGTTCATAGAGTAGCTGTGCTTGCTGGATATTGTCTTGTATCTCACTTTGTGGTTTCTGTCTTCGCCACTCTCGCTCACATCGGTGCATCGTTGGTTTCCTAGTCACATGACCACCTTACGTGTTCACAACTTCTCCACTCCACCCAGACCCCCCTCCCCCCCCCCCCCCCCTCCTCCCCTTTCCCACACTTGTTCACACCTCCCGGTTTTTTTGGGGCAACTCTGTCGGTGGGCTAGACGCACATTGTCTCTTTCGTTTCGTGGTTTGGATCAGAGTTGCAGACATGGTTGACCAAATTTAAGTTTCACGCCCATTTATTATCATACTTGTTAAATGTATATTCTTGTGTGTGTGTGTTTGTGGTTTTCTAGCCATGAAAATTAAAATTGAAATTTTGTATAGAACATGCCCGTGATGCCTTTCCCCCCTCCCTCTCCCTCGAGATGAAAATGAAATAGAAATAAATGAGCCTTTTAATGAAGAGAGTCTCTGTCACCAAGAGGTGAAACTAGGAAATACAGAGGCCGAAATGTTCTCAAAAAGGAGAATCTTTAAAGCGAAAGTTTCATTTGGAGGGACTTTATTTAGGCGTTTCACTGAATGTGTTGTTTTGGTCTTTGTAAAATTTTAAGATAGAAGAAAAAAATTATTCTTAAAAGCCAGTATGTCAAAATAAAGGAGGCAAAGTGTGTGAAATGTGTTTCCAAAATTTGCAGACTCTTAAGAATTTCATTTGTGAAGAGCACTTGCCTCCTCCCCCCCCACACCCCCCTTTCCCCTCACCACTTTCCACCCCTTTGTACAACATCTGGATTGGAGAGGGTTTGTTTTTTTTTTAGTTGTTTTAGATGGCTGGTTTTTGTACATGGGTCGCACTCAGAGGCAAAAGGTTTGGGGTGATATGCGGTAAAGTTTTTGCGGAGCCCTTCACTTGAGACTAAAACAGACTGTTTTTACTCCCCAACTGATACCACATTTTGGCCAGCCAGAAATGGCAGTGTGATCACATTTCCATTTCTGTTTCATTTGATGAAAGTAATGGCTGTTGTAAGGGAACACAGAATACATCATCTTTTTTTTCCCTTTTCTCCCAGCCAGCCATCCCTCATCCCCCCACCCCCCCCCCCCCCGCCCCGCCCCACCTTTCCACCACACTCGCGCAGCTGTTTAGTGGTCTTTGCAGTTTGTTTACCAGTGTTCATGTTTTTGTTTTGTTTTTCTTTTGTTTTTCTTTCCTTTTCGTCGCAAGTATACTCTCGAGGTGACTGGCATGAGTACTGTTTGGCAGCACAGTGTACAGGATCGTCACACATTGTGTTATCCTTGTTGTTTTTGTGCCATCGGTGTTCCCAGCGTGCCGAGCTGTGTTTCTGCATGCCGAGCACTTGGGTCTTGGTGTTCAGGACAGACGGACAGACAGTTGTAGCGTCTTGTGATCATTTCTTCTTTGGCTGACTACCAGTCCACCTTACCCCTCCCCCCTCCCCCCCCCCCCCTTACACTCCCTCCCTCCTTCTATCCTTCTCCCTTTTCAAATTTTGTTTAGAACTCCAAATTCAGAAGAAAAAAATCTGTCCTTTATCATAAGACCCTTGAGTTATTGAGACAAAAAAAGTAAAGTAATTCCAAAACCTTGTGAAGGAATGGTTAAAAAAAAATAATGATAATAATCCTTGGGCCATTTCTGGACAGGGAGGGTAAAACATTGCCATGCGTGGCTGAATGATATTCCACCTAGGCCATTTACCTCCAAAGAGAGGAAAAATCAGTCTGTCTTGGAGCCTTCTTTTGATCGATAAAGAGAGGGGTTTTTTTTTGTTAGCCTTTCAGGGGTCAGATAGGGAAAGGTTTTTTTGGAGGCCTTTACTGGCTGTGAAATCGAGCACCTCAACACCAGAAATTTTTGTTTTGTTTTGCTTTGTTTTTGTTACAGTACACCTCTCTGAAATGGGGATGGTTACAGCATAGTGTTTTCTTGGGTTCTCATCATGTTGGCATTAGAGGCAATGGGGTGGCTGATAAACCTGCAAGAAATGCCACGAAGTTGAACAACTGAGCAATCTGAAAGTCAAAGCTCAAACTGTCGTCAAAGACCTCTCACTACAGAACTGGAAGAGGTAGACGGATATTGAACTTTTTCAAATCTGTCCAACCTGGAAAGAGTTATTACCGTTCGCCACTGATGGGCACAATAGGGGAAAGAGGTTGTGCCGATGGCACATAGGCCTCGACTATATTCACAGCATGTTGAACACATAGGTCTCGACTATATTCACTACATGTTGAACACATAGGCCTTGACTGTATGCACAGCATGTTGAACAAAAGCACTTTACAGCGGACCTCATGAAGCCTTGTTCAGAGATGTTTCTCTGATGTGATTTTTTAAGTTTCTGAGAGTTTTTTTTTTTTTGTCTTTTTTCTTTTTCCCTTCCCCCCCCCCCCCCCCCCCCCATCAGATTTGAAATTTTATTGAAGAAAATGCTTTAAGCAAGTGCTGCGCATGTTTAGAAGATCTGTTTTATGATAGATGGGTTTTAGTTTTCTTTCGAATTTCTGCAGTGAATTGACTTGACGAGACGACAATCCTGATCTGACCTCCTGACACTCGTATGTGCTATGAACAACATGAATTGAATTCATAATCTCTCAGTTGATCAGTGTAGAGAAGATTTTGTTTTTTAGCCCCCCCCCCCCCCCCCCCCCCCCCCTGTGTCATTCGTCATTGGAAATAGGATTTTCACTGCAGACAGGGTAAGAATATTGTCAGTTCAAAGCCAAACTCCTCTCCTTCATCTCCGGAACCCCCCTCCCCCAATTCCCCATCCCCTTGGTTGTACTGATGGTCGGCAGGTATGTTCGTCTTCCTTGTCGTGTTGGCTGTCAAGTAGAACTAGAATTTTTATGCGTTGTTTTACAACCTGTCATGCTAACGAATGTCTGTCGGTTGTTTGTGGCACAGTCTGTGTGTGCGTACATTTCAGAAGCAGATGTTAAACAGGCAAAATTTCTGGCATACAAATAGATTGTTGTCTTTGCTATATAGAAATCATATCGTGCTCAATCCCTTCCCCCTTCCCCCGCCCCCCCCCCCCCCCCCCCCCCCCCCCCCCCCCCCCAATCCCCTGTACCTTTTTTGCCGAAAAGGATATCCTCATCGCCCTCACTGGTGCTATTTTAAGAAGTAAAAAAAAAAAAAAAAAAAAAAAAAATTAGTAATTTGGATAGGGATGGGGAAGGAAGGGGCATGTCTCATTGTAAGTGTTCTTGCACAAATCAAATGTATAAGCAGCAGTATTTTGCATTTTGACTGTACCCAGTTGTTGTACATCTCTTTGCATGTTTTATATCCAAACGTTGGCCATTGGCAGCAGTTTTCAGTCGTCTGACTTCACAACTCCATGATGGAGCAGTGTTGGAAAAAAAAAAAAAAAAAAAAAAAAACAAGTCACACTGTTTGTGTCACATGATTTTAATGTTAAGATTGTCAAGATCTTTTGGTAGGTGTAAAAAAAAAAAAAAGGGAAATGAAGATTAATGCGATTATAATTTAGAATTACAGAACGTTGAATTATTCAAATCATTCAGTTTCTTGAATGCCCGAAAATGTCGTGGCGTTTTTTTTTTCCTTCATGAATTTGATCGACATAAAACTTTTGAACAAGGACACAATCTCCCAGAAAAATAAACATCAGTACAGAAATTGAGTTGAATAAACATCAGTCCAGGAATTGAGTCAAATAAACATCAGTCCAGGAATTGAGTCAAAGCGCTCTGTTTCCAAGAAGATGGCCTCTGATTGTCTTTCAGAACGAGCCATATTTACCTAAAAAAAAAAATATGTTTTGGAAGGATTAGCAAACTCAGCAGTTTTTCTTGAAACTTTTACATGCGTGGGATATAGGCAGGATGAATAGTGAGCTTTAAACTTTGAAAGGAACATCTCTCTCTCTCTCTCTCTCTCTCTCTCTCTCTCGCTCGCAAACTGTTAATCATTTTGTATATTTGCTTCATATTTGTTTTGAATTAGGAGGGCAGGACATGCCACAGAGATCTGAATCTAGAGCTTGAAATAGAAAACGATTGCATATTTTTATACTTTTTAAATTGGTCACAAATTACCAAGAAAGCTTAGAAGGGCTTTGCTTTTTTTTTTTTTTTTGTTGGAGGAGAGAGGGGAGAGGGTTCATGTGTTTGTTTGTTTTTAGTTTGGTTGGGTGGTGGTTGTTTCGGGAAGTCTTACTAAATTAAATAAACTACATTCTGATCTTATATATATCACCCCTTTTTTTCACCCATGTGTTCAAATTTCTTTTGGTGCAGAATGCCATCATATTGTCTTGTACAACACGGATCTGCAGTAAATAAGAACAGCTTTGTGCGTTCTTTCTCCATCTCTCCGTTGAGATCTGTATCTGTCGGAGACCAGATGATGTGTCCTCATAAAAGAATTTGAATGAGATTTTTTATGTGTGCAAAAAGTTCTGTACAATTTTTTTCTTTTTTCTTTGTTTTGTTTAGCTTTGGTGTTTCCCTCCTTCACACGTTTTGGTCCTTGGCTTTTCAGTTTGGTTTATATGGAAGCACAATGATTTACAGACTAATGTATGCCATTGTTGGTTTTCTTTTCTGTTTGTTTGGTTCATTTTCTCTTGTTGAATGTATAGCTGGTTGTTCACCCCTTGATTACACTGCACAGTGCAAAGTTGAATGCATATATAAATATATATATTATACGTGCATACATCTATATATTTTTGTTTTAAAACTGAGAAATTAAGATCTCTAGTTCTGTGTGAGACCTGAATAAAGTTGGTCTGACAAGCAACAGTTTTGGAGGTTGTGGGTGACTGACCTGTGTGTTCGTGTGTGTGTGTGTGTGTGTGAGTGTGTTTGCGTGTGTGAGAGAGAGAGCATCCAGATGTGCACACGTTGGTGGATGAGTACGAGACATTCCTTTTTCTGCACAGTATTTTTTGCAGGTTCTCCACTTTCTAGAATCTCTCTCTCTCTCTCTCTCTCTCTCTCTCTCTCTCTCTCTCTCACCCCTCAGTTGCTGTATTGACAAGTTTATTTTAATGTGCACTGCTGAGACATTGGGGATCTGCATCCACATCAACTCTATGCACCAGACCTCTGCATAGATTCACAGTAACAAAGTTCAGGCTCTCTACCTCTCTCTCTCTTTACTGGAGAAAATGATAGTCCCAACTCAAAACAGGTGTGAGTACAACACACAAGAACAATAGATTTAAAAAAGAAAACCAAATCACAATGCTGCGTAATGGTGTTTCAGAAAAAAAAAAAAAAAAAAAAAAAAAAAAACCGAGTTACTATAGTAGTTTTCTGTGCATCCAGAGCATTGCTGGAAATATCAACCAATCGGAAAAAAAGGTGGTGAGGTCAGAGGTGAAGGTGGGGTCAAGGGGATAGGGAAGCTATTAACAGAAAGAAAAAAAAAAAAAAAAACGGTACACGACAAAAAGTCCACGACCAGAAATAATCCAAATTTTTTTTTAAATGAAATAAACCAATCCACTATTTGTTTAGGTACCTAAATCTGTCCACTAGCACTGGTCTCCATCGTTTCAGCCCAACACACCAAAATTACAAGAAGAAAAATCTTACACCATCCACCACCTGTCTAAGAGAAGTCTTTATTATAGTCGATCATTAACGCATTTCTGGACGACGGACAATGTCGTCTGCTTTGCGACCATCACAGGTCAACATCCGACACTCAAAAAAAAAATGTAAGGATGAGTATTATCTGACAGTGTTGTGCATGAAACAGTTCGGATGGCAAATATTCACTCTGGATGACAAATATTCGTTCCACACCTGAAGTTCAAAACAAAGCATTAGCCATCAAAAGCTGACCAAACCAGTGAGCAAACTGGCCACGACGTGCAAGAATTCGAGGTGGTAAGGTATGTAGCACCAGTTTTATCATGAAACACTGTGTTCTTTAATTCCAGGGATTTGTGGGGGGGGGGGGGGGGGGCCATATAGTCAAATGGTAAGACAGCTTGCCCGTGGAGCTGAAGTCGTGAGTTCCAATCCCTTGAAAGGTCGGATTTGAACAACTTGCTAACCCTTTCAGTCTACGCAGCAGTAAGCTGGACCTGACTCAGTTCAGGGAATGTTGAGCTGGTAGAAGGGGAGGAATGCGCACACTTCCCATCGAACTGGGCCCCAGACATAGTGAACCTTTCATCTTTCACTGCCCCCTCCAGACACTTCACCCTTCAACCTTTCAACTTCAAACTCGTGACAAAGCATCTCCTGGAGCTGAAATTTCACAGACGGAAGAAATGCATAGGGAAAACCCAAGATGAAGATTGTTAGGATAAAAAATCCAAGACGAAGATTGTTAGGATAAAAAATCCAAGACAAAGATTGTTAGGATAAAAAATCCAAGACGAAGATTGTGACGACAGCTAAACGTCCCATTCCCCAGCTTCTGAACAGAACTGTCCTTCACTTCACAATATGGAACATCATTACCTCTCCTGACAAATAGAAAAAGTTCATATTCTGTCAGATTCCTCAAGCTGAAATCTGGACAGATCAATGGACTGAAGATTAGAAATTCACCATGTCTTGAGTACAACATTACAGAAGACCCATCCGAACCTTCTCCTTCTACCGCTTAAACCTTTCCCTGAGCTGGATCAAGTACCCATTTACTGCTGAGAGAATATTGAGGGTTTTCCAGCCGTAAAAATTCTAACTTGACACTAATTTCAACTCGCAACCATCAGCTCCACCACTGAAACACACAAGGCCTTAACGAAGGCCCAAGAATCGCATAAAAATGTTCCAAGATTCTCCAAACTAAAATCTGGACAGGCTTATGAGGCGAGTAAATATCAAAAACACCTTCCCAAGATTAAAATGTGGAGAACTGATATTCTGCCAGATTCCTTTAGTTCAAATCTAAACTAGCCTATGGACGGAATGCTCCGACATTCCCCAAGATTATGAACAGAACAGTCTGATATTCCCTAACATTATGGACAGAACAGTCTGATATTCCCTAACATTATGGACAGAACAGTCTGATATTCCCTAACATTATGGACAGAATAGTCTGATATTCCCAAGATTATCTCGGTATTCTGTCATCTGTGCCTGAGGACTGATTCCACCTTCCATTTCCATGGTAACCTTCGACAATTACCACAGCTGAGCACACATTACCCCAAACAGAAAACACAGAGAAGTTGGTGTTAGCTCATCAACTGGGCGTTAACGAAACTTCAGTTTGATACCACATTCTGTTGGGACAAATGATCGATTTTCCAATACCAACAAATCTGTTTGTTTGTTTGTTCGTTTCGAGGCAGAGAGCGCATGACTGTCTACTACACCCAAGAAAAGCAAGGTTAACAAGAGATGGATCTTCCAAAAGTTACCCTCAAAAGATCTTACAACAGAATACAAAAAATGGATAAACAGATACATACACAATCAGTTCCCAGAAAACTGGATGATAAAATATTGAACATTCACAGCTACAGAACAAGTTGAAATCTAACATCAACTAAAGGCACAGCAAATCTAAAAGGGGCACACATCACAAGCATGCACTGATGATAATTAAATACAATACTCACTGATTCCCAAACAGCCACACGAATGTGACGAAAGCAGACACTATCATTTGATCGACTCGGTTCAGTTCATTGCCATCACATCTTCGGTCTCCTTGGTTTGCTTCACTGAACAAGACAATCCTCAACCAACTCCGCAAAAAGCCAGTCAGTGTAGAAAGTGTGAGAGAGATGATATCTGTTAATAGTCCATCCAACTACTGCAGATGAATGATGAGAATACATAAAAGAAACCCCTAAAAGCTCTGAAAATACACTACACACCGAAAACAAGGTTAAAATATTGCACAAATTCACGTCTGGCATTGTTAACACAACAGAAGAATTGGGAGACACAACGCTAACCTGAGAAGCCGTAAAAACAAACAACAGAGACAGAAAGAGAGAGGCGTTCACAAACACACATATAGAAAAAAAGTCAGAGAGGCAATAACTACTTCAAGACACATAAAAAAAAAAAAAAAAAAAAAAACAAAGATTGAAATATGCACTGACTACTTAAAGAACACGAAACGAAACGAACATTGATAGACTGATATATACATTTGAGTACTTAAAGAACACAAGAAAAAAGAACATTGATAGATTGATAAATATGTAAGTCCTACAGGAAAACGTTAGAACGCCAAGTGAACAGCAATATAAAACGTAAGGGGAGAGAACTCAACACACACGCCCCCCCCCCCCCCCAAAAAAAAAAAAAAAAAAACTACAAAGGGACACAACTCCAGACAAGCCCACCTCAGAGTCTACACTGAAGCAAGGGAAGTAACCACCACACAGCAATGCTGCGTCTGTCAAGATGACTATATTATCACAGATCACCTCTTTGCAACCTCAACATCACAGTTCCAACATCATCACATGCATCAGCTTTCTTTCACAAGGGAGAAGGAGGTTGTATGAATCTGCAATGATGCGTTTGTGAGTGAATAAGAAACAGTACACACACAGGTGTTTCTATATGCATAAATGACCATGTCAATGTATATGTGTTCGAGTATGTGTGTGTGTGTGTGTGTGTGTGTGTGTGTGTGTGTGTGTGTGTGTGTGTGTTTGTGTGAGTGTGTGTGTGTTTCAACCCATCCTTGAGCACCAGTGCTGGTGCACACACATGTATGTATGAGCGCATATGTCCAAGTTTGTGTGCAAGAGATATTCCGTGTGTGTGTGTGTGTGTGTGTGTGTGTATGTACGCGAGCGTGTGTGTGTGTGTGTGTGTGTGTGTGTGTGTAAGCCTGTGAGTGCATGTGTGCACATGTGTGCTCTTGCACCTGCATGTGTGTGTGCGTGCCTGCATGCATGCGCAAACACTTGTATGTGTATTCATGTATTGGTTCATATATATGTGCATCAATGTGTGTACCTTTATGTGTGCAAGTATGTGTGAGCATGTGTTTGAATTTTTGTGTATCTGATTGTATATGTCAGACGTGGCTAGACGTATGTAACCATGGAAACGCAACAATTAGCTTGAAAGAATGGACAAAACAGGGAACTATGAACAAACCAACCAACCAACACAAACCAGACACTACACATGCACAACACGATGTCAACAGTGCACATAAAAAAACAAATTGCGTCAAGACATTTCTTGTTGCTTCAAAAAGAGATGTATAAAATACAAAAAAAAAAAAAAACCAAAAAAAATCACCAGAACGAGGAAGAATACCAAACAACAACAAACTGCAGAGTGCCTCTATAGTCTAAGTATACCATCCAATAAAACGAAAGATGACTCTAGGAATAGCAAGCGCCTAACTTCAATACATCCCTCGACATATTTTTCTGTTTGTGTCTAACCACACACACGACATAAAGGGGGCTTAGGTAGTCAACACGATCTGATAAATCTAAACAAAAAAAAAAATATCTGTTGTTTTATGAGGAATGGTTAGTTTAGGGAAAAGGGTGGAAAACAGGTAGGGGTGTGTGTGTGTGTGTGTGTATGTGTGTGTGTGTGTGAGCACGTGTGTGTGTGTGTGTGTGTGTGTGTGTGTGTGTGTGTGTGTGAGCATGTGTGTGTGTGTGTGTGTGTGCACATGTGTTTGTTGTGTGTGTGAGTGTGTGTGTGTGCACATATATATGTGTTCGTGTATGTGTGCGAGTGTGTGCACACATATATGTGTGTTTGTGTGCGTGTGTGTGTGTGTGTGTGTTTGAGTGTCCATGGAAGCAGGTTTAAGAACGTATGGGGGTGTGCATACACATCAGATACAAACAGAGAGTGAAAGTGTGTGTGTGTGTGTGTGTGTGTGTGTGTGTGTGTGTCCATCTGTCTGTCTGTCTGAGAATATGTATGCTGTTTGTTTTTAGGCGGCCATGCATGTATATTTTGTGTCTTGTGTCTGTGTGACAGAAAGAAGTGAGAAGACGGTGGGGAAGCTGGGATGGAGGAGAGAATGGATGGGGAGATGGTAAGGAGGGGCACTGTTACTATATATGGAAACACACAAAATGTGGACAACTGTTCTCGCACAATATCATAGCCATTCGATTTTCTCCGTTATCTTTCAGATTTTTTTTTTCCCGGCTCGGATGAAAAAAACAACTGAAGACTGAACTATGCCAGGATTTGGACTGCACTTCACAGAGAGAGAGAGTGGAAAATAATGTACAAATGAAAAAAAAAATCTTTTTCAAATTAAAGAGCAACAGAGAGAGAGAAAGAGAGAGAGACAGAGAGAAATCGAAGCGCAAAAAAAATTAGCTCTTTAAAAAAAAAAAAAAGAATATCCACTCAATGTTAAAAAGAATGATACCAAAATCATAATATTCCCCTCCCCCTTTCATGATACTTTCAATACATTTATCACGCCAATCAATAAACAGGTTAGACTGTCTTGCAGCAAAATAAAAACACCGAACACATCAACAAAATAAAGAAAGAAGAAAGAAAGAGATAACTAATCAAAATCTTTAAGAAAATAAAAAAGAAAGAAAAACTAAAACAAAACACACACACACACACACACACACACACACACAAAAGACAAACAAGAAGCCACAGATTGAAACAGACAACACCAACAGGGACAAAACAGACACACAATATACAACTGGGGTCGAAACTTGATCTAATTATCATTCATCATGAAGGGGAAGGTATAAAGGACTTTGAACAACATTCGGTAAAACACAGTTAGCCTCTTCACCGCACTGCTGATGAACAGCGTTCGTCATAAAAAGTGCCATCTGCAATGCTCAGTTGACGAACGCTGTTTGTCATGGTTCAACACTCTTTCTGGTTCGTCCAGCATGGGACTTAGCAAAATATGATAGCAGCGAAGGGGTTAATGAAGAGAATATGAAACTATGGATTTCACGAAGATTTCAGTGACTGGATAGAAAAAAACACAGGGCCGAAAAGAATTGTGTGTGTGTGTGTGTGTGTACACGTGTGTACACACACGTGTGTGTGTGTGTGTGTGTGTGTGTGTGTGTGTGTGTGTGTGTGTGTGTGTATTTGTGTGTGTGTGTGTGTGTGTGTGTGTGTGTGTTACTGTGTATACATTTTTGTGTGTGTGTGTGTGTGTGTGTGTGTGTTGGAGGGCCGAGGTGGGGCATGGAGGAAGAATGGGATGTGAACTTAGAGGGGAGGTTGGAAGGGGTGGAGGAGAGGGGTAGGTGGAGCCAGTGGGGTGGGGGGTGGGGTGGGGGGTAGATGATCAAATGCAAACCGTAGTTCATTTCATGAACGAGTAAAAGACAAACCACCAGCAAGATACACAACCCCCTCCCGCCATCCAGACCCCTATTCCCATCCCTAACCTTCCCACCCACCCCCTCCCCCACACACATATACACACAAAGCACTGACACAGTCAGAGAGAGAGACAGACAGACAGACAGCAAGCGCAAGATATTCCTTCAAACATAAGAATTAACAGTCAGCATTTCAGCACTTGGAGATGGAAAAAAGAGAAATTTATAAAGAGACAGAGAGAGAGAGAGAGAGGAGGGGGGGGGGGGGGGGGGGTGGTGGAGGCAGAAAGATGAAGAGAAACAGAGAGATAAAGAGAAAGAAGAGAATGAATGAACGAACAAACGAACAAATTCAACTTCATTTAAAGAGGGCAATAGGATCAGCATAAACAATGCTTTCTTACATCTAGCCCTCGAATGAGAGAGAAAGAGAGTGAGTGAAGTGAAAAAGAAACAGCAAGAAGGAGAGAGACACAGAGAGAGCGAGAGAGTGAAAGAAAGTGAGAGAGACAGAGAGAAGGAGAGCACCAGCAAGGAATCAAAGATGGTCAAGCATAGTCACAAACATCCTAAACATCCAACACTACCACCAAAAACTACCTTGCTCTTTCAATTCACTTACAACACTGAAATGATCTATAAAACAAACGTGTAATCAATACAACATTAAAACCCCCACCCACCCCCCACCCCCTAAAGAAATGCAAGCATATACCATGAAAAAAAAATCAAAATAAAATTCACAAAAAAGAAATGAAGAAACTGATTTTTACTTTTTTTTTTTTTTTTTTAAATTTGTTTTGGTTTTGTTTCAGAATTCAATAAAACAGGAGCGAGAAACAGAAGAGCTTTTATTCCAAGAAAATCTGTGGATTGAGGCAATGAATCTAGGGAATCTCACACACACACTTCTAACACTGTCGACAGTACAGAAAACTCACACTTGGCAGCTTTTTGCTAAAGATGTCTCAAACGTTCAATGACAGCAATTGCAAGAAAAAGAGTCTCTGAACAAAAGTTCAACAAAGCGCAACAAGAACCATTTCCCTTCCACCTGACCTACCCCTACCCTACCCCCCCTACCTCCCACCCCCAAGAAAGAAAAACAACAGTTTACACACACACACACACACACACACATATGCACAGAAATGCAAATTTGCAATGAAAGGGATGGAAGTGTGTATGACAACCATTGCTATTATTAAACATGCTGACTTTCATAATCTTAACAGTATAGTTCTGCACACATTTTGTGGGCCAAAATTCATATGGCCAGGTTCAATTCTACAATACCACATAAAAATTCAGATATAATCATTTACTGCTTTGAAATAAAATGGCGCAAGCAAAGACAAACACAAAAACAAAAAAAAAAAAAAAAAAAAAAAGCAAGAACATAGAACACACCATTTAACACACACAGATGAGCAAAAATACTATCAGCCATTTAAAAAAAAAAAAAAAGCTTTCTGACACAATCATTTCTTAAAATAGTTCCCACCTGCCTCTCCTGATGCTCTTTCACTCGCTCATCAAAGTCACATGATCCCTGGTTTTTGTCTTCTTCTTGTTCAAAACTGAAAGCGCTTCAACCCAAATCACTGCTCAAAAAGATACTGAGCGCCTCTGAAACATGAGTCTATGGCACTGCTAAACTTGGTTAAGAGGGAGCAACAAAAAAGCACAATCAGGGAGGGGGGGGGGGGGGGGGGGGGGGGGGGGAGACACACAATGAGAGGGTACAAGAGAGAGAGAGAGAGAGGGTCCAGGCGGTATCAGTGTGTCTCCATTAAGGTGAGATTAAAAACGTGAAAACAAGTTGGGTAACATACTGACTGATGTACACCGCAGAAAAAAACACAAACAAAGGCTTCGATATTCTTGATGCTGTTCAGCCGTGAAAACACATCATTTTAAAAAAATGCAGGGTTTATTATCCAAACACATCATTTAAAAAATACACGAGTTTATTACCCAAACACATCATTTAAAAAATACAGAGTTTATTACCCAAACACATCAAGGTGGGTAGAAATTCAAAGAGGGGCAAAATATGTGTAAGAATGTGTGTAGGTGTGTGTGTGCGTGTGTGTGTGTGTGTGTGTGTGTCTGTGTGTGTGTGTGCCTGTGCGCTTGCGTGTGTGTTTGTGCATGCATGTGAACTCGTAAAAAAAATGCATGGATGAGTCTGTATTTTTGTGACTGTATGTGTACTCAACCAAGCGCATTAAATGCATTCTGAAGTCCACAGGAACACACGTAAACTTAATTCGCATGCACACATTTAAGGCTATCTTAATAGTTACAAAAACTACTTCAAAAAAACAAAACTGAAAGACAAAGCATTGAAAGGTAAATCAATGGCTTAATGTTCAACACAACAACATAGAGTAACTTAAGTTCAAATACTGTTGCAACAAAAACACACACACACACACAAAAATGAAAGCTAGATTGTCAACTCTTTCGTTTAAAAAAAAAAAGAAAAAAAAAAAAAAAAAAAAAAAAAAAAAACTTACAAAAATCCTCCTCTGAACTTGACTCATTAAATAACACAGCCACTTCCACCTCCTCATGATATCAACAAAACCAAAGTAAACAAGTCTACATCATCCAGAAGCAGAAAACAGAAGCAAGAATCATATCCAAGCGCAATGATTTATAATACCAGTCTTTTTAGCGACGAAAAAAAAATCATTTTTATACATAGGCTCTTTAAAGTACCTTTTTACACAGCGAACACTCCGTTTCACATGCTGTTTTACATTTGGATGTCAAGAAACGTCATCTGCAAAATGATCATCCTTCATCATCACGATTCTCCTTCAAGGCTTTTCTCGCTGTGCAAAAGTCTTTTCCCCAACGCAGACGGACAGGACTGAGCGAGGCAAAAACCAAAGCCACAGACATCCATTCGTACGCATGGACCCTTTCAACTGATTAAGAAAGAGAGAAATACACTTGGCAGTAATGTACAAGGATTGCTGATCAAGACTACGACACATACGCACACAAACGAACAGTACAAATGATATTTACAAATCAGCTTCAACTCAACAAGTTGAAAGCAGTTCTCAAGCTGAACACGATTGGTTTTGACAAGGGGAGAGTAGAAGGGGTAGGGAGGAGGGGAGGGGGCAGAAGGGGGCAGGGTGAGTGTGAGGATGACTCCACTTGAAACTACTTCCATCCACGTTGCTCTAGATCATGAAACATGCATAAATAAATAAATAAAAAAAAAAGAGAGAAAGAAACGAAATCAGTTTTTCACAGAAATGCGAAACCAAGATCAGTGACAATGTCAATGTTCCAACACTGAGGAGTATTTAACTGTACCAGTAGTACCGACGTGTTGAGCGAACCTCAATCTCCTGGGAGGAAAGAAAAAAAAAAAAAAAAACAAACAGTCGAAGCGCTGCACTGAACGCCAAGAGCACCAAAGCCAATTTATCAGTGATTTAAATTTATTTATTCTTTTTTTTTACACATGGGCAGAATTTCATCCTTAGGTCGTGAACTTTGGTTTTAACTACATACCTGGATTGCTATTGCAAAATTTTCAACAACAATGAGTGTGCTTGTAACACACAATGTGTACACACAATGTGTACACGTCTTCCAAATTCTTGTAACAGTGGAAGGGTAAGGGGGTGTCGTATTCATCCACCATGCAGAAGATAGCAGAGTGACGCCTGGTCTCATAATCGCTACAATGAAAACGAATTCTTGCCACACAAATTACTTTCAAACCTAATTCATCGGCATACTTTGGCACAAATTCATGCCCCCTCGTCAGTTCTTTTCGTTAAGTCAGGGTCCCATGTCACTGCGATTGTTCCCACCTTAGAGAAAAGACCCATCACAGAATGGCTGGTCCTGGTAAGACAGGACGAGGAGTGTTTATGAAAAACGTGTCTGGGAAAGGAGACAGTGTTTACTGGGAGGGTCAGGAATGGGACACATCGCTGCACATCAAGCAGATCCTACCATCTCCCCATTGCTGAGATTTACGCCAGACAGAAGAGGGAACAGACAAGGATGCCAGTGCAGGAACTTGGCATCGCCCCTGCATTTCAGGTAGTCTGACCCACTGGGGGGCTGAAACAGCTCAGTGAGTAGAGTGTTGGACTCGTCATCCTGGTGACTCTGGGGGTTGCGGGTTTGAACTTCTGCCGGATTGTTGTAGAACAGGGGCATTTTTTACTTGGGAGTTAACTTTGGTTCCGACTCCATTTCCCAAAAAGTCCTTCAGATGAGACCATTAACCAAAGTGCCAATACATGCACAACATCATGCGCATACGTAAAATCCCATCACCAACTTTTGGAAGAGAAGGCCACCTCGGCAGTTGGTGTGGACGACATATTTTAGCATGCACTATACAAAAAATTTAAAAGAATGAAGAGGAACAACTACAACAAAAACTACCCGAGTCACTGATACTGCCTGAATGACGCGGGAAACGACCGAATGTTGCCCCAGCAGGCAGCTCATCAGTCGGCTCTACCTAGGTAGGCAGCTCCTTGTGTGAAATGACAGCATGGACTGCAAAATGCTTAAAAGCTTGGTCTGTAATCAAAACAAGGAGCTACATAAGTACTCTTCACAATGATAATGACGTCTCAGCTGACCAGCGCTCTCTTGCATGTCGGATTCACTCGGCAGGTCCATGTGCACGGTGTTGCACGTGTCAGAGTATGCGTACAATGTACAGCAATGCCACCGCTCAGAGAAAATGTCAAGTTGTCTTACCAGTGACTGGAACCTTACACTGAGATCGCCCCAAGTTTTTGGTGCAGGGAGTTTGCGAATATTAAATATCAGCTGCTTCCATGGATTCCAATATAACAGCTTGTACTGTATACGGAAAAAAAACAAAAGCAAAAAACATGCAACTGACAACGATTAACTGACCAGCTTCATCGCATCTTATGAATATTCATGCAGTTATTTTAAATGCAGCAACTACAACTACCACCACTCACAAAACAGGAACTATGACCAGTGAAACAGACAAAATCACACCAGGACCCATGCAAAAACACTGGCAAAAACTGGGGAGACATGATGCCTTCCATGTAAAGGGACAAAACTCAACTCCGGCGCGCTCTTCCACCTGCAAGTCACTGCTTGCTTCCCTTGATCCAAATGGTCAACCCAAAAGTTTTCTGGAGAGATACAGTACGTTGCTTCAAACCGCAAACGAAAAGAAAACAAATGAGCAAGGGAGAAAGAAAATAAAAAGAAGATAAATAGTGAAAGAGATGGGAAAATATAAAATATACAACAATGCTGTTAAAGCTGTTTTAAAAAAAAAAAAGTTTAGAGATGAGGTTAGTTACCGCCGAGGACATTGACAAACAAAGCACAGGACTGTGCTTTGTTTGTCAATGTCCTTGGCAGTAACTACCCCCTCTCTTTCTCAATTTTGCTTCGTTCTCTGTCATCAGTCACTCCATTTTGAAACTGTTTTTTAAAAAATCACCAAACATAAAAAAATGAATTAAAAATAAAACCCAAAAGAAAAAAATACAGGTCACTTTTGAACCATTATTCATAACCTTGGTATTTCTTATCTCCCCTTAGAACCATCATCATTGTTGTTGCTTTGTTTCGCTCTGCTTTTCAGCCCTCAAAATGATTTTGGGTGGTTGACACAACATTAAAAAAAAAGAAGAAGAAGAAGAAGAAACCAGCTCTTCTCCATCTGAAGCGCCTGGCTTTGGTCCCCTTACATAGAGTTGCTTCCCTTTTTTTTATCGGTCTGTTCCAGCTGATCATTCCTTCAACAGGTTAGTAAATCGTACAAGAAAAAAAAAAAAAAAAAAAAGGGCAATCCCATGCAGAGCAAAATCTACTCCTACTACAGGTCGAAAAAAAAAAAAGGTGCTATCCAACAAACTGCACACTTCCTGTCATTAAAATTTGATTTTCACCAAGACTGGTGGGTGATGGGTAAATTGCAATGAATATCATCCTCACTTGTTCCTGGACTGCAGTCCCATGTTTATTGTTAGTCCCTCACAAGTGGATGAAGTTTTGTGTGTAGGGCTATACTTAACTCACCATTTGTGATCGTCCAATGTGGAATGAGGGCCGACGACAAAACCCCATTATGACATTTCAAACCATTTTAAATCCCCTTCCCTGCACCACAAATGCCACCCAGGCTGTTAAAGAAACCGCCCTCACAACAAGCTATCAACTGAGAAAAAGATGGTGTCATGTTTTTCATGTGTTCACAAAGAACGCTGCCCTTGTGAAGGTACACACGATGTTCTTCTTGTATAGATTTTGCATCTTTTCAACTGTCACTGCCCGTGCAAAGGTACACACAATGTTCTTGTATAGATTTTGCATCATCTTTTCAACTGTCACTGCCCTTGCAAAGGTACACACAATGTTCTTCTTGCATAGATTTTGTATCTTTTCAACTGTCACTTGCCTTTAAATCGGTTGCTTGATTTTGACCACACAGCTTGCTTTTCATCTTTTTATAAACAATGACTGTTAGGAACTTGGGTTCTTTGATTACCAGTCACAGACAGTTACGTCATCCAAGGTGACATCAACGCTTCCACATCTTGGCAAGTCTGACTCCCTGCGTGTGGAACATCCCAGGAATCACAGGCAGTATCATTTGTGGACATTTTTTTTTTTCATCTTTGCACCCTTTCAGTTGTATTACCCTCATGCCAGCTTTCCAACACAATCTCTGCACCCATCAATCCTGCCGTAGCCAAAGACCTGTTTACCCCAAATTCGTGTACCTGTAATATCTCATTGTGTACCTGTAATATCTCATACAAAAACCTGTAATTTCAAAGAAAAACCAGTAATTTTCATCATCGCAATACTTTAGCAAATCTTGAAGATTTGGAAGAGCTGGTGGTAGTTCACACTTAAGACCGCTTCGTCGCCATCTTTAACAAACTGAAACACACAAGGTACACTGGAAAATGTCTTCTTACTGTAACGGTAGCAGATGAAACTTTGCGTGTAACAACTTTTTTTTTTTTCCCCCGTAATATTTTTCTTCCCGTATTATTTTTTCCCATAATTCCTGTAACTTCAATTTTTTCCGTAAAAATTACGGCAAAATCGTAAAGGGTAAACAGGTCTGCTGCCAAGGTACCGGCACTCCACAGGAAACCATCGATATGAAGTCATGAGGAGGCAACCCACTTGGGGGAAAACGCAGTATAGTGCGAGACAGGTGGACAGAACTCTAAGGGCGTCATTCCTCCATGACGTCATAACATTCAGAACGCTGCTTCCTCATCAAACTCACGTTTTCATCAGACTATCATCGAAACCAAATGACGGAAATTTCTAGACAGTTGTGTAGCAGCAGTGGGCTAGCAATTAAAAAAAAAAAAAAAGAAAAAGAAAAATCCACAGTTGCAAGCGCTGGTGGAAGTGCTTCAAGACTACACATGCACTGGCTGCAATCATCCATTTCGATGGTGGAAAAAGGCAAAAGTGCAGACATGCAATGAAATTCCTGGCACTACAGCATTTAGACTGCGGCATTGTGGGAAACAAAAAAAAAACAATCCTCCGAAATCCAGCTCTCGAAACTCAAAAGAGAAGCAATTCAAAACATTTTTGGGGAGAAAGGAACAACATGCCATTCAAAAAAGGAAAGGAAAGAAAGGAATAGCATGACAAGACAGACAGAGAGAGAGACAGAGACACAGAGAGTGAGAGAGAGAGAGAGAGAGAGAGAGAGAGAGAGAGACAGACAGACAGACAGACAGACAGATGAACAGACAGAGAGACTGACACACTAGTAGAACCGTAAATCAGAATTAAACACAACAGTAAACAACCAGACATATCGACAAGACATCACACATACACACACACAAACTAAATACACACCAACCAAGCACCAAAACAACATCGAACAGAATAAAGTCAAGACAGAAACACACAGACAGACAGAGAGATCACGACCTCAATGATCACCACACCATGACAGACGGTCCACGAAACATGGAGAACACCAACTTCACAAAACCAGACGGGTACTCTCAGGAATCTCCAACACAGTCACATGACTCCTGTTCCCATCAACACTTGCTGAGTAGATAATGGATCTGCCCTTTGACCTTGATCGGCGCTCAGACCTCCATCGAAATATAAATGGGGAGTCTTTGCATCACATTCCATCTTTCCTCCAAGTTTTGTTAAAAATGGGTTTGACAGGTTTTGTGAAATCTTGTTGACAGACAAACCAACCAACCAACTGATACAGATCGAAACTGGACTTCCTTCGTGCAGGAGAAATGCAGGAGCCCAACTTGTTGTACAGTGGTTTGTTGTCTGGGTTTGTAGTTCTTTTTCTCTGAATAATACCCAGACAGGGATTTCTTGTTTGGGTTCATTTTTTGTCTTCTCTGTATAATACCCAGAGAGCGATTTTTCTTGTTTGGTTTTGCTCTCCTTTTCTCTGAATAATACCCAGAGAGCGATTTCTTGTTTGGGTTTGCTTTCTTTTTCTCTGAATAATACCCAGACACCAGCACAGGAAAACTGGAACATATTCTGCTGCTTCATGCTGAAACTGAACACGGAAAGCCAAAACTCTACATTCACAGGCAACAACCACAATTTAAGAAACACACACACACACACACACCACACACACACATAAGCAAACAAAAATTAAAGCAGTTATAGTGAAATAAAAACCAGAAACCAAACCCATGCAGGATATGAAATACACACGCATAACAACAACAAACTACATTTTAAAAAAGTTCTTGAAAAACAAAATCCCAAGAGATTCAGTTCCACTATCACATTGTAATCTACTTCTGATCTCCATCTCAAAAAAAAAAAAAAAAAAAAAATAAAATCACTTCTGCTTGATTATTAATTACAAACAGTATAGAAAAAAAAAATCACTCTTCTTGATAAACTAATTACAAATAAACAGTATACAAAAAGTTTTTTTAAAAAAAGCACATCCAAAGTCAGGAAAAAATACCACATAATTCTCCATGTGTACATCTGTCTGCTCAAACACCAAAGTGGAAACCAATCCCAAAATGAAAAAAAATACACAAACAAACAACAAGAAAAAAAAAAAAACATGTGATAGTGAAACAAACACACAATCTTATTACATTGATAGTCCAACTTGAAGCCAAACGAACTTCGCACTAAAATATAAATTAGACGAGAACAACTATGTGCAGTTTAGAAGTCAACATGAAAAACACTGTTCAGATACGGTGCGTACACGTCCTGGCTGTGTGAAATGCAGCAACGCAGAAGAAAAAAAAAAAAAAAAGAAAAATTTTACGTTCTCGCATTGTCATCATCATCATCGTTGTTGCCCCATGTCTTAAATTCACGTAAAATAGACCACTTCTCTGTACAAAAATAGAAGACTCTGGATATCGACAGTCAGTGGGAACAGATGCCAGCCAGTCAACATGTATTAATATATTTTGTACCACAGCTAGTGCAAGATTCAGAAATAATGATCTAACGTCTCCGTCTTTCTCAATTAAAAACTCTGTATTGCTCTCACCCCTCCTCCAAACTATGGCTAGTGTGAACGAAACCACAACACCTCTGCTTTCTGTGAGCAAGACCAATGCTGAAAGTATCTCAAATGAAAAAGAAAATTACACACCTGGGATCAGGTGTTTGGAGTATTTCTCACCCAACATTGGGCCACCCCCATACCCCTACCAAAAAAAAAAAAAAAAAAAAAAAAAAATTGAGGTATTTCAAAAACCCTCTTAGTTCTCAACAGTGCCTTCAGCAAACAGTTTCTTGATCCAAAGCTGAGGGTATCTCCATCGGACATTTGTGTATAAAACAGGATTCTGTAAGTTTCATTTTATTCCTAGATTAGCAGACCATGATGAACCCATTAAGGGGAGTTAAACAAGATCAGATCACCTTGTTACAACACCACAAGGTTGAAACTGACAGGTTTTTATTTGAGAAAAGGTCAACCGAAAGACCAAGAAAACTTGGCCAGCACATTATCAATGAATACACTACACCACATTTTAATGAGGTGCATCTTGGTGGGTTTATGTGATGTATAGATTATACTTTGGGGGGAAAAGAATGGTGTACAAAATACACACACACAAAACGCACAGTTCTGCATCAACCCTCACATCCAACAACCAAAAACATACCACGTAGAAACGCAGAAAGCGAAGAGCAAGAATGCAGCCTAATGTACACAGTAGTGATATACACCCAAGTCTTTCCTCACTCAACAATCCATACAGAGCATGAAAACGATGCTACAGATGAAGGGGGGGGGGGCAGGGTATATAGTAGGCAGGAAGGGGGAGGGACTGAAAGGAAAAATGAAGGAGAAAAGAGAAGGGCGGGGGGTGGGGGGGGGGGGGGGGGGGGGAAAAATGGAAAAAGGGGGGGGGGGGGAAACTGGGAAACAGCCTTTAGTGTTGCTGCTGAAGTTTGCTGGACCAAACAGGAGCAGAAACTGCAGCGTTCCTCGTATCAACAGAATAATTCCGCAAAACAAATGACGGGAAACGTGATGCCACCTTTGCTAGTTCTTTTTTTTTTTTTACTGGTTATTAAAAAAAAAACACTTTCATTTACGTCATATGTTAATACCTGATTCTTCTTCCTCTCCCTCACCAATTGTCAAGTTGATACACTCTTTAATAAAAAAAAAAAACACACAAAAAGACATCTTTTCTTGCTTCTGTTAATGCTGTATGTGGACATCAATAAGAAAATGAATCGTTTTTGCTTCCACCAATTGCAGTTGTCAGAACATGGACCAGTCCATACCATTCCGTCAAATGCTGTATCTACATAACAACACTTTCTTTGCAGCCATGTCAAATTTGGAATCAGATGCATGATGGTTAGCAGATGGAAAGGTTTCAGTGCCAAAACAAAAATTACGAAAATTTTGGATGGGTATCTACGAGTTTCTGAGAGGAAAGTCTCAACACTTTTTTTTTTCCGCAACGATTCATTTTCCATTCATTTCAATACAATCTCCACTCTGTTTGGTCCAGAAAAATAACAGCAAACCAAACATACACGCAAACCAAAAAAAAAAAAAAAAAAAAAAAGCTTCTTCAAATCACCTCCACAACAACTACTAGTCTTTCCCCATGTTCCAGCTCCCTTAAAGAAATATTTTCTAATAATGAATAAATAAATAATAACTAAAAAATAAAGTAACAATTTCAGAATTGTTTTCCGTTGCAAAGCCAGTTTTTAGAGAGAAAAAAAAAAAATATCACACCAACTAGACACTACCATGACACATGACTGAACACCAGGTCACATGACTACACCGCTATCATCGTCATACTGGTCATCAGGAAACCGATGATGCGCGGTTGGAACCGCCTGACTGACGGTTCAAAGAGCCGTCTCGGGGAGCTGGGTTTCGTCCCGACCCCCGAGACATAGAGCTCTCTCTGGACGTGTCCCCGTCCCGCGCCCTTGACCTTGACTTGCGACCTCTCCGGAACAGCTTCTTCAGGCTGCCTCCAAGCGACCTCGACTTCTTCAGGTTAGGTGACCCTGGTTCCTGAGGGCGTACCAGTTCAAGGTCATCTGCAGAGAAGAACACATACATATGTACTTGTTTCAAAGTATTGCCAAAGAAGAAAACAAAAAAAAAAAGGAAACAAAGATATATCCTTTGTTTAATACAGTGAAATAAGTTGCTTTTTAAATGAAATATTCTTACACACAAAACTTATTCTAAACCTAGTTTACTACTTGTTCAAAACCCATATAAAAAAAAATCATTTTCATGTGCTGTTTAAATAAACACTGCATGTCTTTGTTGAAAAATCCCACAAATCAAGGATCAAAAACTCATTTAAAAATCTCACGAAATTAAGGATCAAAAACTCATTATCATGTGCATGTCTTTAAATCTAGTAAAATTAGTCTATCTTTAAATAAACAGAAATAATGTTATGAATCCGGTGAAACAAGACTGCACATAATATTGTCTCAAAATAAAGAAAATTAAACAAGAAATAGCAATTAAAAAAAAAAAAGCAGTTCTCAAAAAACCAGCACTGGGTGCCATCCACTGAAACTTCAAAGGTGGTGGAAAGACATAATTCCAGATGTGGTGGAGGCGGAATCAGGAATCAGTGTTTGGCACCAGTTTGTTCCTCATCTACAAACACTTCACCCTCTTCCATTTGTTTCGCCCCATATCTGGCTGCTCTGTTTGTCTCCCCTGGTGTTTGCTATGGCTGCGACCGGCTGCACGTGCCATGTTAATTTCCCTCACACACTGCGGCCTTGTTTTAATTTAAGTCAAGGCTGGCCAAAAATAAATGGGCATCCCTGAGAGGTGTCCAATAAAAACCTTAGCAGTAGTATGGGGTGGTGGAAACGATTTATTCACACAGACTAGGGTCGTGAACTGACTGCATTCCATTGATTTCTCAAAAAAAAACACAAATACTAGGAGCAATTTGGGACTGGAATATGCGAATGCAAGAGGGTTAAATGGACATTTATTATAGCCCAGGTGATCTGGAAGGATTAAACAGAGATTTATTATAGCCCAGATGATCTGGAAGGGTTAAACAGACATTTATTATAGCCCAGGTGAAATGGAAGGGTTAAACAGACATTTATTATAGCCCAGATGAAATGGAAGGGTTAAACAGAGATTTATTATAGCCCAGGTGATCTGGAAGGGCTAAACAGACATTTATTATAGCCCAGGTGATCTGGAAAGGTTAGACAAACTATTATCATAGCCCAGATGATCTGGAAAGGTTAAACAGACATTTATTATAGCCTAGATGATCTGGAAAGGCCTTTTCTGGGGGTGTCAACATGTTGGGTGGAGAGTATCGGGAAGTCAGAATGAACAATGTAGGAATAGCGGCGCCGGGCAGAGCTGTGAACCACAGAGCCACAATGAACAATGTGTGAACAATGGGCCCTGGAGGGCAATGGAAGAGAGAGAACACACACACACACACACACTCTCTCTCTGTCTCTCACACACACACACACAATCTGATTATGTACAATCTCTCTCTCTCTCTCTCTCTCTCTCACACCACAACACACACACACACACACACACACACACACACACACACACACACACACACACACACACACACACACACACACACAAGCACACACACACACACACACACACACACACACACACACACACACAGCTGATGTGGACTGCCTGCCAAAACAATTGTCAAACACTGATGTTAGAAACACTTGCTGGCACTGGCACAAAAACTTCTTGTTTTCTTTGTTAAAGCCACAGCACCAGCTCAGCATACAGCAGGCACGCTGCTGCAGATAATAACCGTCAGAAAGCACACCATTCACTGAGAGAGAGAGAGAGAGAGAGAGAGAGAGAGAGAGAGAGAGAGAGAGAGAGAGAGAAGAGAAAAAAAGAGAGGAGAAAGAGAAAAAGACACAAAGAGAAAGAGCAAGAGAGAAAGAAAGAGAGAGAACAAGAGAGGGAGAGACAGACAGACAGAGACACACATAGAAACAGACAGAAACAAAGAGAGAGAGAGAGAGAGAGAGATAGACAGAGAGCAAGAGAGAGAGAGAAAGAGAAAAAAAAGAAGAGAGAAAGAGAGAGACAGAAAGAGAGAGAGAGAGAGAGAGAGAGAGAGAGAGAGAGAGAAAGCGAAGAAAAAGCAAGAGAGGGAGAGACAGACAGAGAGAGACACACAGAAACAGAGACAGAAACAAAGATACAGACAGAGAAAAATGAAACTGAGCAACAGAGACAGAGAAAGAGAGACAGACAGACAGAGAGAATACACACACATGTAACTAGCCGGCAGTTTTTTTTAAATTCTACTTCAATCTTTTCACCACTGGTGTCCTGTCGGCTATTTCCTCATTCCTCTACTGCCCATATCCATCCATTGAGGGTGCCCCTAGACAGAACCTTCATGACAGAGTGGGACTGTCACTATATACCGAGTCTGGGAGAGCTTCAGAGGTCAGCCAAGTTCTTCTCAGAGAGGGGACCACGAGTCTGACAATGAACATGACGTAGAATCAAATTTATAAAGCAATAACTTCAAGTGACCAAGACATAGTGGGCCCATGTCGAAGCTGGCGTGGATGTTCAGATCTTCCAACTGACGTAACTTTTACCGCACACACACACACACACACACACACACACACACACACACACACAGAACTACATACCTTTCTACATTTTTCACACAAATGTGCTGCGATTTTAACTTCCACTGATTTGCTAGTTACCTACTTGTTTATTTTTTATTGTTTACTATTCCCTGCCTCATTTCATGTTCAGTTTCCACAGATTTGGTTTTAACTTTTTTTTTAATAATGATTTTTTTCTTTTTTTATGAAAAGCAATGCATAGGTTTCATGGTTTTGCTGGCCCTCTACAAAATTAATCTGGGAAACAGGGGCATTTTAAAGCATGGTTGCAGTCGATTGTTCATTTGTTCACACTCTGTGAAGAAGTGTTGGTGCATTTAACCATAGCTACAAAGATCTGAGGCAAATGAAAAAAAGAGAATTGAGACTGCTTGTCCTCAAACTGAGTGAAACATGACAAACACGTTCTTCATTACACTGTTTTTGTTTCCTTGTGTACCTTTGTGGACAGGTCCTTTGTTGTTTGTTTGTGTACCTTTGAGGACAGATCCTTGTTTTTTTGTGTACCTTTGAGGACAGGTCCTTTGTTTCTTTGTGTATCTTTGAGGACAGGTCCTGTTTCTTTGTGAGGACAGGTCCTTGTTTATTTGTGTTATCTTTGAGGACATGTCCTCTATTGTTTCTTTGTGTACCTTTGAGGACAGGTGCTTTGTGTATCTTTGTGACAAGTGCTTTCTTGTATCTTTGAGTACCTTTGAGGACAGGTCCTTGTTGTTCCTTTGTGTACCTTTGAGGACAGGTCCTTTGTTGTTCCTTTGTGTACCTTTGAGAGCCGGCCCTTGAAACACTGGCATTGCTCAGAATGAGTTCGGTGTTAAACAAACTTGATGCTGACTTACCAAAACTAGGCACTTTGCTGTGATATCTCATTATTGCCATATTTTAAAAGTCAAACAGACTTGCACAAAATACCCAGAGCATGCAAGCAATGTATGAATTTAAATTTGACTACACTTACTTTTAAAATGTTCAGATTTCTCATGAGTGCTGCTCATAAATATTTGCAATTCTCATAAGGAAAAAAAAGTTCCACTGAATTCTGCTTTGTTTCCCAAAGATTGAACTTCATGAGTGCAGAATTTAAAAAGCAAAACAAAAAAAAAAAAAAAAAAAATTCCACATCCTGCCAAAATGGCACCCACAACACAAATCAGTTAAATGGGGGAGGTAATTCCCAAAGAATTTGGTTGGATAACTCTGACTAGCTTATTACATTTTTGTCTTTCTAGTGCAACCACACCCAAAAAGGCTGAGAGCATGCAGTACAGCAGACAACTTGAGAAAAAAAAAAAACATGATACATATTCCTTGTTTATTTTGCTGTTGTTTTTTCATTTTGTGTTATCATGTTCCTAGAAAAAAAAAAAAAAGTTTTAAATTAATGATTTGAGTTAACTTGATTTGACCACACATGATTTGATTTACTTACTTGACAGCTTAAAGTTAATATGAAAAGAAGAGCATGATCACTGAACACATATACATACACACACACAGACACACAAACAGACAATCACACACAGAGAGAAATAGACACACACAGAGAGGGAAAGAGAGAATGAGAGAGAGACACACAGACAGAAAGAGGGTGAGAGACAGAAAAAAAGAGAGAGACAGAAAGACAGAAGACGAGAAGAGAGAGAGACAGAGAGAGAGAGAGAGAGAGAGGAGAGAGAGAGAGAGAGAGAGAGAGAGAGAGAGAGAGAGAGAGAGAGAGAGAGTTTAGTACAACAACCAGCATATCAATAAACACTGCCACACAAAAGGCACGCCAACCAGAAATCTGTCAACACCAAAAGACAAAACAGGAAGGAAAAAAAATCATCACAAAAATTATAACTACACCATAACTGAAGACTCAAAAAGATTCCACAAGGGATTGGGGGGTGGGGGGTGGGAGGGGGGAGGGGGGGGGGGGGGCAGGAGAGGAAGTGGGAGAAGGAAGGAGGGGGGGGGGGGGGGGGGGGGGTCTTCTTTCAGCCTTTTCTGTGCTTCTTGGGTCCCTCAGAGACAATGAAATTATCAAATCTCTTCAACTCAATAAATCATCAAATTTCTCTTCACTCCCAATCTCTTCATCTCCAGAAATCATCAAATCTCTTCAACTCCATAAATCACCAGATCTCTTCAACTCCGTAAATCATCAAATATCTTCAACTCCATAAATCATCAAATCTCTTCAACTCCAGAAATCATCAAATCTCTTCAACTCCAGAAATCATCAAATCTCTTCAACTCCAGAAATCAACAAATCTCTTCAACTCCATAAACCATCAAGTCTCTTCTCAACTCCAAAAATCATCAAATCTCTTCAACTCCCTAAATCATCAAATCTCTTTTCAACTCCATAAATCATCAAATCTCTTCAACTCCATAAATATTTTTGGATGAAATTTTGGGTATTGTCAAAAACCCAACATACTATCCGTCAGACATTGTGTGTGTGTGTGTGTGTGTGTGTGTGTGTGTGTGTGTGTGTGTGTGTGTGTGTGTGTGAGAGAGAGAGAGAGAGAGAGAGAGAGAGAGACACTGACACTTTTTTATTGACATTGGCCTAATTAGCCCTTATGTCAAGGGGTGTACATTGTCTTCGTAAACTTATCAAAGGCGAAAAATAGAATAATAATCAGAAACCATAGCTTCACAAATGTAGAAAAATCTTTAACACATATGTGAAAATACCGTGGCGGGCACACATACACACACACGCACACATACACACACACACACACACACACACACATGCATGCATGAGAGAGAGAGAGTGTGTATGTGTGCGTGTGTGTGTGTGCATGCATGCACGCGTGCATGCGTGTGTGTGTGTGTGTATGGGCATCAACAGGGAAAGAAGAGAAATAATCAAGCATAGCATCACAGTCACTGTAACTTCTAACGACGTTTGCAGCGGAGGACCCATACTTTAGAAAACGGCAACAGCATGCAACAGCCCATTGAGTATCTGTCAAGAATGCACCGCATCGTCAGCGGATGTATAAATTCTTGACGAATCTCTGACAAGAATGGGCCTTGTGCAACCTGCGCCATCTGAACAGGGATAAACAGTAAAAAACACGCAAAAAAAAGCCAGCGTCAAGGGCAACGAGCAGAGTCCAAAGCAACATCCTGTAAAGGTTAATGCGTGCAGACACCAACTTTGGGGACGGCAGTGTCAGTAACCCGGACAGGCCCCCAGCGTTGACTGAGAGATCATAGGGATGGTCTGTGGGCACAGCTCTCGAGGCATCTACCAAGTTTCAAAGAGAGATGTTGCCCGCATCTGGCTCTACGGTCACGTCATCACTGTCGTCAGAAAGGACGTTCAGACCATGGGCGTCCTGCAGACATTCCCTCACAACTGCACACCACTGAGCTCCAAGGAAGCGACCCAGCACCGCACTGTCCCCCTCCAGCGTGTGGCCTTCCGGCAACCCAATTCTGTCAGGCCCAAGCTTGTATCCCCCTTGGGGAGTCTAAAACGTACTGCAGCACTGCTTGAGGATTCTGGTGTTGCGTTCTGAGCACCAGAACAGCTCAGCTGGTATAGAACCATGGCTAAGGCTTCTGCTGGTCTTAGGGTTGCTGAGTTACGTCTCAGCCAGGGCATTTCGGTACACTGGGGATTTTTCCCTTGGAGTTAACACTGGTTTTGATACCAGTTCCCCAAAAAGTACTTCGATTAAGACTAAACAGAGGCTCCGTTTGTGAACGGATGCATAACATCTTTTTACACATGTAAAAATCCCATCATCCACCTTCAGAGGAGAATGCCAGTTTGGCTGTTGGTATGGATGACATATACACAAATACAGCATACACAGAACAAATTGAAGTATGAAAAAAAAAAAAAAAAAATCCTGTGTGACTAAAGACTGAATGACGCCAGAAATGACTGAATTAAGCACCAGCAGGCGGCCCTTACAGCAGCTTTACCCTGGTAGGCAGCTTTGGAGATAATTATAGCGTATTCAGATGACCAGGGCTGACCATGCTCAAACCAAGGGACATCAGCCAGACTCCCGTCCTCATGATTTTGGCAATGCGCTTGTCAAGAGTTATCTCTCTTTGTGTACAAAATCTCTGCCAGGCAGGGGTGCAGGCTCGTTCTAACAGCCCGGTAGACATGCCAGTGCCCTGATAGCTTGGTCAGTGATCGCCTGCTATTAAAACACCTGACAGGTAAGAAATGAACACAAGTGCTTTGAGGTTGTGCTGCAAATTCTTACTCTTTGATAAAAAAAAATATATATATATATAATAAATAAACAGGTTGCAAGTTTATTTGTCTGGTTTATGAAACAGTCATATCTTGTGTATCATGTCTCCGCAAACTTGGCAATGCGCAGATAAGGAAACAGAAATAAATAATTATTAAATCGGCAAATGACATAACAAATAATGAAGTGAACACATCAAATAAATAAATATGGAAGAGAAAAAAAAAAATTAATACTGAACGCATGCTTACACACTTTCTTTGCTTTGCGAAAAAAAAAAAAAAAAAGAAGAAAAAAAGAGAAGAAAGAGACACCACCCTGCCATGACAAACCAGCACAACAACAGCAGAGAAGCAGCAGCTGCCAAAAATAGAGAACAACTCAGGTTCCATAACTCAGGCTCTACAGCACTGCACAACACTCCATTCCAGCTAAAAAAGGGGGGAAGAAATACTTGACAAAAAAAAAAAGAAAAAAAAAAAAAAAAGAAAAAAAAAATTGAAAAAAAAAAAAATAAATAAAGCAATCTGGCCACCATGACAACAGTGAGGAGAGTGCACGCGGTGATCAAAAGCGTGACCAAGACAAAAATAGCACAACAGCAAAAAAATACACAAAAAAACTATGACTACGACTACGACTCGGGTGACAACAGTTATGGCACTGCACACCACTCGTCCCCGATCCACCTTTGGACTGCGGCCCATACTGAGGCTGCGGGGGCTGCAAGTAGGTTGCCCCCTCTCGCGCGCCAGACGTGGAGCGATCGGCACTGTACGAACGCTTTTTGCGACCAAATCTCTTCCAGAAAGAAGGTTTTCTTTTTCTCTGCAAACAGCGACAGGGAGTAGTAGCGGCGGTGGCTCTGGTTTTGAGGAGAAGGGTTTATCGTTTTGTGTCTTTTCAGAAAAGTTATATATGAGATTAAATGTAAAAAGGCGGAGGGACACACCAAACTCGCTATGTGGAATCTGTACGTGGTTGAGAAAATTGGAGTCAAATGATAAGTGTATGAATGTGTGTGTGTGTGTGTGTGTGTGTGTGTGTGTGTGTGTGTGTGTTTGCATGCATGTGTGTTTGTGCATGCCTCTGTGTGTGTGTGTGTGTGTGTGTGTGTGTGTGTGTGTGTGTGTGTGTGTGTGTGTGTGTGTGTGTGTGTGTGTGTGTGTGTATGGGTGTATGGGTGTGAGTTTGTGTGGTTACGTTTGTGTGTGCATATGTGCATGCATGTGTATGTGTATTTGTGCTTGCACGCATTGGAGAGTACCTGCCTGTATAAGAGGATACACGTGTGTGCGTGCTTGTGCTTGTGCTTGTGAATTTGTAAAGAATTATAACATTGAAATGATATGACCAAAATAACCATCTGAACCTTTTGTATGGTTTATAAACAGTGGGAAAGACATGCACGCACGCACACACACACACACACACACACACACACACATTCCAAAACACATACACACAAAGACACATACACACAAATATATTTCACCACAAGCACACACATACAAACACACACACAGACACACACACACACACACACACACACACACACACACACACACACACACACACACACACACACACACATCCCAAAACACACACACACACAACACATTTCACCACACACACACACACACACACACACACACACACACACACACACACACACACATACACACACACACACACACACACACACACACATCCCAAAACACATACACACAAACACATTTCACAACAGGCGCGCACACACACACACACACACACACACACACACACACATCCCAAAACACATACACACAAACACATTTTCACACACACACACACACACACACACACACACACACACACACACACACATCATCCAATCACTCACCAGTTTCCGGTGTCAAGCCCACGCCCAGCCTGTCTCTCTGGGGAAGTCTGGGAAGACAGTGCACTGTCCGGGGACTCCTCTGTTGGCGAGCTTTCAATCGTCTGCACGTGACAACAGGAGGAGGCAAAGGTCAGAGGGCACAGCTTACTTTGTCTAGCAAGGGCACAACGCACGATGGCGTTTTCGTTTTTCGCAAGCCTTTGGTATCAATTTAAACCAAATATTTCAACATTTTTGCAAGCCTTTTGTATTATTTAAACATAATATTTCAGACAGTAGTATGTTCAGTTGGAGCTCCATCAGAACATCAAATTGAAGTACACCAGCAAGTCAAATCTAATCTAAGTAATTTGTACCAACCGCATCTTAACTATAACGAAAATCTGTCATGCTTGCAGTGCAATAACTTTAATACACTAATTGTCTAGCAACAGCAAACTGTCAAATTCAAGCGAAACTTTTTTGGAACAGCAATATGCAGACTCACATCTACATCCTGTCATACTAACAGTATGGACATTTCAGCCAATCCATGCTAACCACCAATGTGTCAATGGGAGACAAATCTTTCAACCTGCAGCACATCAAATCTAACCTTTAACCTTTTGAGTCAACAGGTTGTCAAATTTAAGACCAGTCTTTCAAACCGCTAGCATGTCATTCAAGCTTAACCTTCTAAATGAGCAACATGTAAAATTTACACAAAACCTGTGGACTGAGCCTTACACTAAATTCATGCCGCATCTGCAACAATGGCAGCATATAAAATTCAATCAATCTTTCATTCAACAGTATACAGATTTTCAATGAAATCGTTTCATACCATTGTATGTGTGAAAAAATGTAAACTATTTGTAATAAAAGCGTGTAACATGAAAGTTAAACCTTTCACAGCAAAAGTAAGATCAATCTAAGCATTTAAGCTCTAAAAGCATAGTGATGCATTGCTAATTATGTGGTAATTAGTCAAGGTCGCACTCTCTGCAACAGAAATAAGTAGAATATATCATGGTATTATCGCCGGAGGGTCTATAAAGCAGAAAATGCCCTGAAAGCTTCTATGATAAGAATTTAAAGTTTAAACTGTAAGTGTCATGTTTCTGCACGTAAAGATGTGTGTTTGTGTGTTTGCGCGGTGAAGGTGTATATGCGTTACAGTTTGCATGCTCATGTGCATGTGTGTTTTGCAAACAAATGTACAAAATCTCAATAAACAAAAGATCTCAAAAAACAAACATTCACAGCTTTAACCTTTTTCTCATCCATGTAATTCATTTCTAAACCACACACACACACAGACATAATTTTTCTCATTCACATTATTTATCCCTAAACACATACACATATTTTTTATCACACCCAAATCCTTCTCTACCCTCAACACCCACATACACACCACAGACCTACTTCATATGCCCCTGTCACTAACCTAAGAATGTCACATCATCATCAGTTCAGTCACAGAAATTTGTTTCCACTTCATAAGCCTGCTAACTCTGCCTGTCGACATACTTCCGTCTCCTCCCTCTTCCACCAGCACAGCTCTACACACCTCCACCACTCCTTTGTTTATTCGTTTATCTATTGATGTATACTCCCCCCCCCCCACCCCCACCTCTCCTCCCTGTCTACTCACCTGCCTGCTGTCTTCTCTCTACGCTGGCTGTTCTCTACATTTATTTCAATACATCTCTCAACAGATCTGTGGGTGTGTTTGTATATGCCTGTTCTGTTGACGAATAGATTCATAACCGCCGGCTGTCTCTCTATATTTATTTCATTAGATCTCCCAACAGATCCGTGGAGTGTTTGTATATGCCTGTTCTGTTGACGAATAGATTCATAACCACCAGCTGTTATCTACGTTTATTTCAATACATCTCTCAACAGATCTGTGGAGTGTTTGTATATGCCTGTTCTGTTGACGAATAGATTCATAACCGACTACTGTTCTCTACATTTATTTAATTACATCTCTCAACAGATCTGTGGAGTGTTTGTATATGCCTGTTCTGTTGACGAATAGCTTCATAACCACCAGCTGTTCTCTACATTTATTTAATTACATCTCTCAACAGATCCGTGGAGTGTTTGTATATGCCTGTTCTGTTTACGAATAGATTCATAACCACCAGCTGTTCTCTACATTTATTTAATTACATCTCTCAACAGATCTGTGGAGTGTTTGTATATGCCTGTTCTGTTGACAAATAGATTCATACCTGTCTAAACTTCAGGTTTCGTGCAGATTTGTCGTCTACACAAACCCAAACTGAAATGACAAATGGGGGATAACCCTCACAGAAAAAGCGTTCAAGTTGGGACCCAGCTAGCACCACACTGACCCCACCAGAAACCATACCGCCTCAACATGGGCGAAGAAATTGCGAACTTTCAATGGTGGTCTCCTGCAGGGTTCAAACCTCCAACACCCGACTGTGAACTCAGAGATTTCCCACCAAGACAACCCAGGCAATTCTCGCTCTGCTTATCCGCTGGATTTGCGTGTATCTCTGTTATGACCTCTGCTGTGTTACCTTTCCATCTGTGCCTGCTGTCTGTTTGTCTGTATGTCAGTAGAATTATGCAAAAATGACAGAAGCAAGTTTAACCAAATTTAGTGGAAAGGTGGAGCATGGACCAAGGATGATATCCCTACATTTTTGGTGCTGGTGACAGTGGTCTGAGCTCTCCCTAGCGCCGTCCTAGTCCTCAGCAGCATTTCAGAAAACCATGCCTCCAACAATCTACCACAATATGTGCTGGTATGCAGTATATCTCTACAAAACCTGTTCCATGATTACATTGGTGTCAGTCTTTTTCATCTGTTAGTTAGTGTATGTGTGAGGTTGTATGTGTGTGCCCATCAAGATCTATGCAAACCTTACTTAAATGAAGTGCAAGCGGGAAAAAGTACAGAACAGAAGCTTCAGTAAGGTAAAAAAAAAAATGGAACTCACTCTCAGAGGACCAGATCCTTAATCTGTCAATATATACTTAAAACCAAGCAAACAAACACAAAAAAGAAGCATTGTCAGCAATGCACATCACTCAAAATGCATGACAGTAAAAATAACTGGTCAAGAAGCTAATACATGATTTATCTCCCTTTACAGTGAAAAGCACCCTAAACTGACAAATTTTGCTGTTTGTGTTGTTTTTCTAGATCTATATATATATATATATATATATATATATATATATATATATATATATATATATATATATGATTTGCTTCCCTTTTTTTCCAGTGATAAGTATGATTTGCCTCCCTTTACAGTGAAAAGGCACCCTAAACTGACAGTTTTATTTTTATGTTTGTCTTTTTTTTTTCCAGTAATATATGATTTGCCTCCATTTACAATGAAAAAGTATCTTCAATTGACCGGTTTAGCCTTTTCTTTTTTTCTTTTTCTTTTGCCTGTTTTGCCTAATTTGCTTGACTTAGAAGTCTTGCTGTTTTTTATTGTTTTTTTTCCCAGTTATATATGATTTGCCTCCCTTTACAATGGAAAGGCATCCCTAACTGACAAATTCAGCCATCCTTCTTTTTTTTTCTCTTTTTTTTTTTTTTATTTTTTTTTTTTTACGTTTTATTTGCTTTCCTTGACAGTTTCAAAAAGCATCCTTAACTGTCAAAATTGGTTTTGTTGTTTTTTTGTCCAGTTACACACGATATACTTCCCTTGACAGTGTAAAAACTACATTAACCCTCTTGCATTTGGTTCGCCCACATTCGGCCGCTCTGTTTGTCTCCCCCTGGTATTCATTACGGCTGCAACCGGCTGCACGTGCTGTGTTACTTTCCCCCACACTGTGACCTTATTTTTTTACGTCAAGGCCGGCCGAAATAAATCGGCATCCCTGAGAGGTGTCCAATGAAATCTTAGCAGTAGTATGGGGTGGGGGAAACGATTCATTCACACAGACTAGGGTCGAAAGCTGACCCTATTCCACTGATTTCTCAACAACAACAAAATGAATACTAGGATCAGTTTGGGGCTGAAAAAAGCAAATGCAAGAGGATTAAACTGGCAAGTTCTGCTACCGCCGTTGTCTTCCCAGTTAATAACATGATTTGCCTCCCCTAAACGGTGAAAAAAAAGCACCCTAAACTTTCAGTTTTGCCAGTTTTTCTTTTTTTTTTCTTTTTTTTTTTTTTTTTTTGTGTGTGTATGTGTGTGTGTGTGCCTCCCCCCCCCCCCCCCCCCCCCCCCCCCTTTTTTTTTTTTAGGCCTAATTTGTTTCTCTTAATAGTAAAACAGCACTCTTAACCGACAAAGTTTTGTGGCTGTTGTGTTTTTTTCCATCCACCAGCCAGACCTAAGCCTTGATTTTCGTATTTCTCCTCAGAAGTATTGGTAGGGACGGGAGAGGGGTGGTGAGGGGGGGGGGGGGGGGGGGCGGGGAGGAGGAGGGAGGGGGGAGGTAAGAAGGGGATGGAAAAGGAGTGGAGAGGGGGGGGGGGTGAGAAAAGGGAGTGAGGAAGGAGGAGGGGTGGACTTCTCTCCTCAGACCCACAGCGGCCAGAGAGAGTTGTTGAGTTGTGTCAGAAGAGACCGGGTAGAGATGGGGGTGGAGGGGTGGGAAGATGATTTAAGGATGTGTGAACACTTGCCAAACAGTTTGCTGAGTGAGATGAGATAAAGGGGTGGGAGGGAGGGGGGGGGGGGGGGGGGGGGGGAGGAGAGGTGGGGGGGGGTAGAGGGAATTTGGGAGGTGGGGGGGGGGGAGGGACTTAACAATTTATGAGCACCTGTCAAACAGTTGTTAAGTGAGGGGAGGGAAGGGGGGAAGAGGGGTATGGGGGTGGGGGGGGGGGGGGGGGGAGGTGAAGCCAGCGTAAGGATTGAACAATTCTTGAAGTCTTGCCAAAAAAAAAAAAAAAAAAGAGGTTACGTTGTGAGTGACTGGCAAAAGAGTGAGAAATGGTGGGGAGGGGGTGGGGGGGAAGGGGGAGGAGAGGGGGGGGGGGGGGGGGGGGGGGATAGGCATGGAGGTAGGCTGTGTAAGAACCACATAATCTGCACATTGTGGTGTCTTCCTGATGATGTGTTTTTATGACGACCTCTTTATTTTTTTTTTTTATTTTTTTTTTTTGCTTTTCTTTGGAATTGTCTGATTAAATAAGGTGTCTTCAGATTTTTTTTTTTTAATTTCTTTTTTTAACGAAGCAGGCAAGATGTTCAGAAAAAATCCATCCTCCCTTCCATCAATATCTATTCCCATGATGACGACACAACAACAACAACAACAACAACAACAACATTCCTACAGCCTGTTAGCCGCACAGGCAGCAAATTATCAGAGCTTCCAGAAAAATCCATCCTCCCTTCCATCAGTATCTATTCCAACGACAACAACAACAACAACAACAACAACAACAACAACAACAACAACACACCAAAACAACAACAACAGCATTCCCACAGCCTGTTAGCCGCAGGGGCAGCAAACTTTCAGAGCTTCACACGCTCATCAAAGGGCACAGCATGATAGATGGCAAGCCTATCCCTCTCCTTCTGCTGCCTTTCACCTTCCCTGAACCGAATCATGTACCCACTGACTGCTGGGTGGACGGACAGAGAGGATTTCTGAGCTGTTAAGCGCATGTGTGGTTCGAACTCAGAATCATCAGACCCACTGGCAAAACATGTCAACTGTCTGACCATGGTCTTCCCATTTCTTCCTGCATTAAAACTCTCTTCAGTTCTTTCCCTTGAATTTCAATCACAGGTGATCGACGTTTTTTTCTTCCCAAAATTATGGTATTTAAAACAACATTTTTTTGTTATCTGAAGCAATAACATTGCCTAAAAAAAAACGAAATAGACACATTCATCACTAAAATGTTTCAATTTTAGAAATAACGCACTGAATGTTACGGAAAAAAGAACATCCATCATGCAAAAATCTCAAAGACTGTTGAGAGTTAAAAACACACAAGGAGAGTTACCTGGGGAGTTAACGGTTTTCCATGGTAGTGTCTTTACATGAAATGATAAAATTTACTACAGACAGGACTACATAAACACTGATCGTAATTCCCCTCTGTAGGTAAAAACCAAATCCAAATCCATTCAATAGGTTTTGGTCAGCAATCGTATGCATGGATTTCTATTCATTAAGTTTTTTCATCGGTAATCGTATGCATGTACTTCCATTCACTTTCAATGTCAAGGAGGCAAAAATCACGTGTAGACTACTCTCTAGTAACATCTGTGAACCCACAGTTAGAATATGTTAAAACTGAATAAAGAAGAAACAAAGAAGTAAACAAATAACATGATTTAAAAGAGATGAACAAACAAGTGCTTATCAATAAAGAAAGAGAGTATTGGCCCAAACCGTAGGCAATCAATGTAGGCATTCTGAGGCATAACATACTTTTGAAATAAAATCATAATTGAATCAAACATCACCCATGGCAGAGCAATGCACCCATCAATCATTTGACCTTTTTTTGTTTAATTTTGTACAGATTTTACTCATGACCTTTGCTTAGTCTGTGAAAACATGAGAGATGTTACCTCCTGTGCATACAGGTTGTAATCTAATTCTCTTATTGCAAAAAATTAAATTTAATTAAATTTTGAAAAATAATAAGTTCGGAGAGAGTGGTGATGAAGAAACAGCAGCTTGCAAGACTCCACTGATGCTGGCCCTGAAGATTTGCCCAAAAGAACCAATCAGAACTTCGGATTCACCTTCATGTCTTCAGCCATCTTATGCTTTGAATCTCCACAGCTGATCGACTTGATCGATCAATTGATCAACTGGTGGAGATTCAAAGTGAGAGACAGCTAAAGCTGAGAACGCAATGTGAAGTTTTGACTGATTGATCAATTGATCGATCACTCTATTGATCTATGTCTCAGTATGTAATGTGAAGTCCTGGCTGATCGATCAATCGATTGATCGTTCTATTTATCTATCTATCTATCTATCTATGTCTCCGTAGGCGCACATAAGCTTTGCTATTCATGTACCTAAGCATGCAATGCAGAAGTTCTGCAAAATCCCCCATCATCTTTTCTTATCTGGGTCTGTTCCTGTGTTAAGATGCCTCAGCAGGTGTACGTAAGCTTGCTATGCACGAGTTCCACCGATCCCCTCCCCTCTCTCCCCGCCTCTCCCTCGCCCTCACTTCCCCTCTTCTCTCCCTTCCCCCTCCTTCCCCTCCTTCCCCCCTCTCTCCCCCCCCCCCCCCCCCCCCCCCTTCCCTTCCCTTTCTACATTAAAAAAAAGGAAAGAAATGCAAATATGTATACATCAAACCAGCTCGACTTTCTGAAACAAACTTATTTTCTGTGAACTCGTATTAGTTAGTTGTTTCAAACCAAAACCAACAAACAAAAACAATCAATGCTAAAATAAAATTTAAAAAAAAAAAGAAAAAAAAATCAGAACAAATGGAAACAATCGAATTTGCGGTCAAACAATATTTGAAAGAAGAAAACGTGGCCAAGGGAAAAGGAGACCATGAAAAAATGAATACATGGAAAAGGCAGTTACCTGGTCTCAGTTTCGTCTATCTCTTCAATAAGAATTATGACTATTATGAACAAGAATGTATTTACATGCAAACTAATGTAATTAATGCAATATTTCACAATGCAATCTAACAAACAAAATAAACACAAAAAAAAAAAGAAGAAAGAAAGAAAGAAAAACTAAGTGAATGAAAGACAAAATCATACACACCTAATTCAGAACAATGCCTTCTACAAGTATTATAATTTTAAAAGCAAACAAATCAGCGGCCACTAATTCAGCGAGGAGACAAACCAAAACAAAATAAAGATGGAGCAAAGAAGTAAGTGTTCAACATCTATCAACAGTCTCCATGTATCATCAATCAAATAAATGGTTCAATTCTTAACGGCTATCAAACTTTGTAGCGTCTGTTTTTTTCCATTTCTTCTCCGACATAAAACTACAGGCGACCAACATAAAACAAAACGAATTCCGCTTATTCAGAATAGTGAGAATGGCATCGTGTGCGTGTGCCAGCGCATGTGCACATGTGCATGCCAGCGTGTGCGCTTCTGAAAGACACAATGGCACAAAGACCCCCATGACTGCATCGGCAATCTGCCTGTACAAGAACACACTTATGTGCAATGGGGATATTGTGAGCAATACACCCCTGCCCTCACCCATCTAACCCTAACAAAGAAAAAAACAAAAGAAAAGAAAGGGGAGATAAAGGCGGGATTTGTGTGTAGCGTCATGGCTGTAGACTGGAGGGATGGGCTGCATGGTATTAACAACATTATCGTCCTGTCAACAATTGTAGTCAGTGGGCAAATGGCTTCCAACTTGAACATCGACTTCTTAAGCTGTCGCTGTAAACTTCTCTCTTAGCGACCGGCACCTGACGTGCGTTTCACAGTCGCCAGACCTCTCAGCAAGGCCACCGTCTCTCCTCGCAGCCAGGGATGTGAGAGGCCAGGGGAGTAAAGAAACAGGCGCATGACAAAAATTCAAATTGACAATGTGACTTCTTCGTCAAGCTCCTCTTGTTGCTCAAGTCTCAGAATTTTGACCATTTTATGTACCAATCAGAGAACGTTTTCACCTTTTGTGCACCAATCAAAGGACATCACAACTGTCGGCCGTTTTCCCTTGCATGCGGGCTAGCCCCAACATTTTCTAGCAAACTCTCACCTGTTCCCAGCCGTGCTCACTATAAGGGTGTGCTGTGAAATGCTAACGCTTGCCAAACAAGAAAGATTTTTTTCTCTACACTGCCTGTGTGAAATACTTTGCTAATATTCACATTTCTCTTCTGCTTCAAGCTTCAAGCCAGTGTCAGAAAGTTGCCATGCAAAAACCATTCATAATGTTAAGTAAGGTCTACGTTATCCATCCATCAGGAAACTGAGTTGAATGCTAAACTAAGCTCACAACACAGTATTTTTCAACTTCTCAGTGACATTTTTCTGTATAACAGGATTCAACTCTCTGTGTGACATACCTTTCCTGTATAAACAGGATTCAACTTCTCCAAGTGACATACCTTTCCTGTATAACAGGATTCAACTTCTCCAAGTGACATACCTTTCCTGTATAACAGGATTCAACTTCTCCAAGTGACATACCTTTCCTGTATAACAGGATTCAACTTCTCCAAGTGACATACCTTTCCTGTATAACAGGATTCACCTTCTCCAAGTGACATACCTTTCCTGTATAACAGGATTGAGCTTCTCCTAGTGACATACCTTTCCTGTATAACAGGATTCAGCTTCTCCTAGTAACAGGATTCACCTTTCCTGTACAACAGGATTCACCTTCTTCAAGTGACACCTTTCCTGTATAACAGGATTCAACTTCTCCAAGTCCTTTCCTGTATAACAGGATTCAAAGCTGCTTCATGTCTGTTCTCATTTTCTACACCATGCTCAAGGTTGATGAATCATGTTTCTGTGAAATGGTCATTGTCGGCCAGTAACGGAGCCAATGGCTGTGATATCACGACACCAGCGATGCATGAAAACCAAATTACAGATTAGAGCCAGATATGCAAGCTTCAAAAACAGTTTCCATTTCTGATCGACCTACTCCACAAATTACACACTGCAAGACAACAGCGCTCATTAAAATGAAATAAAAACAATACAACATTGTCTTAGACCTCGTATCTTTTTTTTGTTTTTGGTCTGATGTTAGTTTTCAAGAAAAGCAAGAAAGAAGCTTTTTCATATTTTACATCAAGATTTTGCAGATCTGAATATATTTTTATCTCTCGCACACCTGTATATATCTTTATCTTGCACACCTGTATATATCTTTACCTTGCTATCTTTATCTTGCACATGTGTAAAGATCTTTATCTTGCTATCTCATCTTTGCACACCCGTACACTTCTTTATCTTGCTATCTTTATCTTGCAGATCTGTATATATCTTTTCAGCATTTTGTTGTTCTTGTCCAACCATATGAGGCAATTCCACTTTTCCCCCTGAATTTAATTAACCCTTTGACTACCACTGACGAAAATGAGCAAACTCTCCCCGCTTTACCCTGAATTCAGTTAACTCTTTGACTACCGCTGACGAAAGTGAGCAAAACTCCCCCATTTTACCCTGAATTTAATTAACCCTTTGAATACCGCTGACAAAAATGAGCAAACTCCCCCCTCCCCCAAATTTTACCCTGTACTTAACCCTCTGTTTCCTGATAATGAAAATTTTCCTCCCGGAAAGACTGTAGCCTCCATGTGAAGTGATGGGATAGACGGATGAGATAATCATGGGATAGACGGATAAGATAACCAGTAGCCAGTGTCTATTTTGTCTATTTTCACAGAGGACAGGACATGATCATTCAAGATCAAGCAATTATGCATTTAACTTGGCACGAACTATTCCGCTCCGAACGCGACATGAATAAACTGCATTCGGTACAGTCTGCCAGTGAAGGGGTTAAGACAAAAATCACATTTCCCTCTGGTTTTCTCTGAAGACTGGGGAAGAAGAAGCCCTGCGTTTTACACGACTTTTCCCAATGACCTTCGCCCTCTGTGAACTCTTTCAGTGCCTACTGTGGGAAAACACCAACCACTGATCAGCTGTGAGAGCCAAGGGAGGTAAAAAAAAAAAAAAAAAAAAAAAAGCTTGGGCAGACACGACAGTGCGGGTGCAGACATGCTTGCATGTGCACACTGGGGCAGGTGTGTTTGTGAACAAGTATATTCTGTTTCTGTTAAATGCTTGTGTGTGTGTGTGTGTGTGTGTGTGTGTGTGTGTGTGTGTGTGTGTGTGTGTGTGTGTGTGTGTGTGAGAGAGAGAGAGAGAGAGAGAGAGAGAGAGAGAGAGGGTGACACAGAGAGAAGAGTGTGTGTGTGCATGTGTGCGTGTGTATGTGTGTGTGTGTGTGTGTGTGTGTGTGTGTGTGTGTGTGTCTGTGTGTGTGTGTCTGTGTCTGTGGTGCGCATGTGGTGCATGTGCATGTGTGTGTGCACGCATGTGCAAGAACAAACTGACAACCATCACTGACTTGTCTGTATATGCTAAAAACACACGTGCTTTCAAGACTATGTTAATGCACACATACATACAAACACAAGTGAATGTGCACACCCACGCGTGTGTTGATGAATGTGTGTGGGCACGGTCAATTACACATAAGACAAAGTCACACTTATGGACTGTCACAATCAACTTCGTATACCATGTCATAATCCATGATGCAACTGCATGGAATAGAGACACTTCATAACTTGAGCCACGATATCTCACACAGCTGCATGTGTGCGCACACACACACACACACACACACACACACACACACACACACACACATGCGCGCCTGTACACACACACACACACACACACACACACACACACACACACACACACACGCGCGCGCACGCACACACACACACACACACACACACACACACACACACACACACACACACACACACACATGCACAGGCACACGCATGCATATGCACATGCTCACAGTCACCCACCCCTCCTAGCCACCTACCCCCCCCCCCCCCCCCCCCCACCCCACACACACACACACACACACACATTCACAAAGACACATTCTCTCTCTCTCTCTCTCTCTCTCTCTCTCTCTCTCTCTCTCTCTCTCTCTGCCATAACGAAGACCAGACTTTGAAAGTAAATTTTAAAAACAATGCACTAGCTCACATTGAAACTGTATCATGAACAAATCAATCAGACTTACTGTAAAAAAAAAAAAAAAAAAAAAAAAAAAACATATATTTCTTTTTTTATACACATACATACATATATCTTTTTTTCTGTAAGTCTGGGTTGTTATTGCTACCATCATCATCATTATCATCATCACAGTCATCATCATCATCATCATTATTATTGTTATTTCGATTAATACTTTCCTCCTCTTCATCCCTCATTATCATGGTTATTACTATTATTATGCATTTAGATAGTACAGGAGAAGACATAGGTGTGTTCTGTACAAAAAAATAATAAATAAATGAAAATACAAAACAGATAGCTGCTTCAACCAACATGCATACCATTCTAAGAAAAACAACCCCACATAAATAAATATACTAAAAGATGATGAAAAAAAAGAAAACATCAGCTATCAACACAAGACCCAAATTCCAAACATTATCTAATATAATCGTGAAACTTTAAAGAACAAAAAACAAAAAGAGAAAAAGAATAACTGTTAAAAATGAACTTCTCCACCAAGCAAAGACAATTTCTTTTTTTAGGGGCTATTTTTTGTCTTTTCACAAGATTCGTTTTCCAATAATGTCTAACTCCTTTAAAGGCTTGTTACTGGAACATATTGGTCTTTTCACTAGTCTTCCTCCCAATAAAAGATTCCCTTCCAGTTTTAGACTTGGTCTATTTAGGTTTTCTAGTCTTATACTTTTCTCTTTGTCTATACTAGAGTGTTCTTCCCTTCATGACTCTTTGCCTTTAAAGACTTGTTTTTCTAGAATGTCGTTCTCTGTGCCCCAACCATGAAGGCTTTCCTACAAACGGTGCCCTCCTTCTAAATCCTTTTTAGGGCAATTACTACAGAGACGAAAACGAAAGTCCTATCCTCCTCAACAAATCAATGAAAAAGCAATGTACGAAAGTAATACAGCAAAATTCACACTATGATAGCCAACCCCTCTCTCTGTAGGGAGGATAAAACTTCCGACTGTATTGAGGACCATGACAACAAACATTCTCATTGATTTTTTTCACACCCAGACATTAGGGGAAAAAAAAAAAATTGTACAGGTGCGAGTGCATGTCTGAATGTGTGTAGATCCATAGACGCACACGAGTGTACACGCATGTAAGGATACATATGTGTACTCTAATTTCTATCTTTAGACCCTTTATATCATCTCTCAATCACCTTCCTTTGTTTCTTTAAGCTTAACATACATAGCAGGCGCCAAAAATCTGCCAGGAATAAGTAATAAACACTAGTTTTCAGACATGCGTTTGCTGCTCTTTGCCTTTGGACAAATTTGCATTTTTCACCACCGACGAAATTGTATGGGGGTTGGACGAAATTTTCACAGCAACACATGCACTGGTTTTGGGACGTTATCTACTGAATATTCATCAATTTGTGCCCACATAAAGTGTAATCTCTTCAGTGATTGGTCACTTGTACCAGAGCTTTGAAATGTAGGCTGGTTGGCTGTGTCTGCTGGCTGGAATGGGTTGTAAAGTACCGACTCAGTCTGGTTTGGACGAAATTGTCACAGGCGACCCTATAGCAAGCAGACCCTGATATCTTGTGTTAACCTTTTCCCTTCTGTCCCACCACCCTATGAAATAAGCGTTCTTTGCACTGCTTTGTCTTCATTTGGGCTTGAAAATACCTAATATTACAAAGAGGATTTTCCAAAGGTTTCATCCATATTTTCATCTAAAATTGGCCAGGCTGACACTACATGTATACCACTGGCAAAGAGGAGTGATGTAAGGGCAATAAATCAGATGTGAGATTGAACAGCTAGGTTTTTACAGCAAAACTGACGGCAAGTTAGAAGCCTATTGCAGAAAGAACAAAAAAAAAAACCAAGAAGTTGAAGACTTTACGACAGACAATGAAAAACAAACGACAACAGAGAAATAGAGAGATAAAAAGGCGCAGTACCAGAGGAAAAAGTGCACAAAAGGAAAGGGTGATGGACACAGAATTTCCAGGGAGCAAGGGAACAGTTTACACAGAAAGATGGCCTGCCATCCCCAGGGTGAGTGGAGGAATGAATAGATGGCACTGTAAGCACTGTGTGGCGGGACTAAAGTCAGGATTTGTCACAACAATGCTGAGAAATGAAGGTAAAAACTGTCGGAGACATTTCTTTTCTGATATAAAAAGAAAAATAATTTAAAAAAAAAAAAGGGGGGGGGGGGGGGGGGGGGGGGGGGGGGGGGGGGGGGCAGGGAAGAAGTGGGATGACTGGCACGGAGACGGGCTGAGGGGGGTGGGTGGGGTGGGGGCCAATATGTAAGCTACACCACGCAGCATTAGCAACAATCTGTTTCATTGAATATGCCACTTTCAAAACATTCCCTGTGCTGAATCGAACTGACAGCCCTGATATGGAACCTATTGGTCGGCTGGGCTAATAAACAGCATGAACACAATGGAATGGATCAAATTGACTGACCATCAGTACACAAAAACGTTCATCATACTAAATAAAGTATCTATTCAAATTCCTTTCACAAATTCATCATACTACATAAAGTATCTATTCAAATTCCTCTCATTTTGTGAAAAAAAAAAATAAAGGTTTGGATGGTAACAACAATTTTCTCCACAATCTATTGAAAGAAAAAAAAAATACCAAAACCCACATAAACACAACAGTTCTTGGATGTAAACGGAACCTTATAATTTTTTTTCACATCTTCTCAAGATAATTTACATGCTCTAAAAAAAAAAAGATGAAAATAAAACCAAAAAATAAAAAAAAATAAACAAAATGAAGAAAAAAACAAAAGAAAAAGAAAAACATGTTCCACAGCTTGAGATAGAACAAACAAACAAAAAAAAAAACCACTAAGTAAAAGCCAGCACAGCCCTCCTGATAAGAAGCTATGATCTATACCACAATGGCATAAAAAGCATGCGAGACCAAACGTGAAATTACACATGAATATATCTAATATGTAAATCTTGTATGAGACACATCATACAGAAACCAGCACAAACATAAAACACAAACACAAAAGTATTTAATTTTCTTATTTACAGATCATGTATAATATTTTGTATAATGGAATGAAAAAAAAAATTAAAAAGTAGTGGG